>BLSH010096460.1:36006-46562 GCA_018402905.1 Glandirana rugosa | reverse complement strand
GTCTAGGTTGGAGACAGTGGGGGAGGTCATGGAGGGGGTGACAGAGGCTGGATCTGCATGGAGGGGGTGACAGAGGCTGGATCTGCATGGAGGGGGTTACAGACGCTGGATCTGTATGGGGGGGGTGACAGAGGCTGGATCTGCATGGAGGGGGTGACAGAGGCTGGATCTGCATGGAGGGGGTGACAGAGGTTACATCTGCATGGAGGGAGTGACAAAGGTTGGATCTGCATGGAGGGGGTGACAGAGATTGGATCTGCATGGAGGGGGTGACAGAGGCTGGATCTACATGGAGGGGATGACAGAGGCTGGATCTGCATGGAGGGGGTGACAGAGGCTGGATCTGCATGGAAGGGGTGACAGAGGTTTGATCTGCATGGAGGGGGTGACAGAGGTTGGATCTGCATGGAGGGGGCTGCATGTAGAAAATGCTGAATAAGAAGAAATCACTCAGAGCTGTTTATGTGAAGCAGCACACAAGTGTGACATCAGCAGCTCCTGCACACAGAAAACTGACAATGATTACTCAGACCTGGCGACATCCCACCCTGAGAATCAGAATCCCAGGGACAGCTCAGTGTGGACACCAATGATCTGGTGTATGATAGGAATGTTGCACAATGTATGTGTGTGATGTGTCCAGTACAGGTATGTGATGATAGGAATGATCTCTCCCCTGGAATCCCCAGCCCTTTAGATACTTTTACATCTTTTACCTGTAACCCTTTTGCTGCCAGATTCTTTTTTCTGCACATTTTTATGACTGAAGATTACTTAAAGTGGAGCGATACGTGATATAACCTAAAGAAGTAGTAGAATCATAGATGTTGTTTAATTCTTTGTTATTAAAAATATAGCATTTAATGGCAGCCAAGTCATGTCATTTTATTAGCATTTAAATAAGACCAAGTCAGCTAAGGATCAAGTTGACTTGATACCTAGGTGGTAATAAAAATTCCCCAGCAGGGTAATCAAAAGTTGCCACTTTCTTGAAGCTTCAAGCAAAAGTTCTAGGCTTGTTGGCTACAGGTGTTGACAGGGGGCATGAGAAGGCCCCTGAGAGTCTATAAGCTTTGATTAGTATCAACAGATCAAAAGAATACATTTTATCTCTCATAAAAGCTGAAATATTAGCAGCAGAGAGATGAAAATAATTCCTTATGATCGTGCAAGTGATGGGCTACCCGTACATATCAGTCTGTATTTGTAGCTTGTTTCGACCCCTAGAAAAACACACAAAACCATTAGATGGTGCTGGGTTGCGGAAGATAGACCGTGTTTGCCACTGTCATGATCCGAGCGACGTGCTGGTGGTGAACATCCTATCCATAACCCAGCGGTCAGCGCCGTTCTGATCCAATTTGACGCTGGTCCTTTCAAAACAGGAAACATCCAGGGTTGATTGGCCAGGGGCTAATGTCTAGCCCACATCCACATTTCAATAAATTGCGGAGCATGAGATATGGACAGTGTGCTTCCATGAAGTCAGTTCTAAACTGGAGAGTCTCCATAAATTCTTCAACATACTTCTGTCCAGGGATAAGCTGTAGTAATGTAATGTTTATATCTGTTTTTATTCCTTTTTATTTTCATAGGGAATTGCCAATTGTATGTATTGTCTGTTTATCTTTTTGTATTTTTTGTAACTCCTTTTTCTTTGTATATATTTTATGCACTGCCCACTTTCAGAATATTTAATGTTAAAATTAATAAGTGGCTTCTGTGTACTAAGCTAGGACTCATTTCTAGAGAGATTGTTGTACTTTAGTGCCTAAATACTCGGTTTAAGCAACGTGTCAATCGGTATGCAATTGCTCTGTGTGTAGGCAGATTGTCAGCTAACAGATCTGCCAGACGGAGATCTGTGTGTGGTGGCCCAGCAGACCAGTCTGCGGACAAACTGTTGGGTGGTGGCAGGCTATCGTTTATTGTGTGTCGGGTGTGTGGACAGTGGGAAGAGCGATTAGCACCGGCGTTTTAGCTTGTAGGATAGCTAGAGAAACCCTAGAAGTGTGTATTAATTGCTAGACTGCTCCCCAACCCTTAGAGTGCACCAGATTGTATGTAAAATTCGTATCTGCCTGTGTGTGTGGTCAGCCAGCTGGGTTGGAGTGGAGTCTCCCTCTAATGGTGGCCGAAGGTGCGGGCTGTGAAAGTACAGTGAAGTCTTACTGCAGTATAAGTTTCCCCCTTATTCTCTCATATACCCCCAGTCACTAATGCACGTCACGGTTAGCTAGTCGCCGTGGGCGTGTGTGATCTGTGACAAGGTCCCATTCAGAAAAGAGCAGTGCATATCGCGCATGCGCAGTAGAAAATAGCCTGTAAAGCTGCAAGGCTTCACTTCCTGTTTTAGTAAAGATGCCGGAATCTGCACCCAAAGCTGACTGACAAATCATCTAGGGGTACAGACTTTACGGGATTAAAAGTCAGCAGCTACAGTATTTGTAGCTACTGACTTTTTTTTTTTTTTACAGGCTGGAACTATGCTTTAAAGAGGAAGTAAACCCTGGTGTATTTTACTTCCTCTTTAGTTCCCTGCACAGTAAAAGCATAATGGGCTTGTATGCGTCGCATAGTAGCCCATTATGTGACACTTACCTGCAATCGAAGCCCACGCTGTCCCCTGTGGAGGCCGCATCCATGTGGCCCCTCTTCCTTCCGGGGCCACGGACTCTAGCTCTGTGACTCACCTGTGTCGCGTGACGTCACTCCCACGCCGGCGTGCGGGAGCCACCAGTCACGGCATAATGGTAGTGAAAAAACAGCACGGCGGGCCATTTCTTCACTGCTCAGATGACGTTGGCGCATGTGTATACAGTGCATATCTCCTAAACTGCAGTACCTACGGTACCTACAGGTACGCCTTATTACAGGCTTACCTGTAGGTTAAAGTGGTTGTAATGGATTTACAACCACTTTAAAGTAGTTGTAGCCCTCCAATAGGAGGGCTGTAAGAGGTTGTACCCTTCCATATACCCACTGAAGTGACTGGCCTCAGGTGATACCCAGATCAAAGAGATAAAACCAATCCCCCTACCCATCTCCTTGCTCCCCCTTTCCTCTAAACTCCTTGAACATCTGGTCTACAACCAGCCGAGCGACCACCTCATTAAGAATAACTTTCTTGATCCCCTTTAGTCTGGATTTTGCCCTCAACATTCCATTGAAACTGGTTGTTTAAAATGTATAAATTATTTACTAACAGCAAAAACTAATGCACATTATTCTGTACTCCTACTGCTGGACCTTTTGGTTGCCTTTGACATGGTTGACCACCATGATGGTACTCTTCACTGGTTCTAATCCTACCTATTCCTCCTCACCTTCGGTGTCACTTACAATTTTACTTCCTCCTCTTCCCTTCCTTTCTTCGTTGGGGTCCCCCAAGGTTCAGTTCTTGGACCTCTCCTATTTTGAATCCACACCTCCTCCCTATGTCAGCTGATAGCCTCCCATGGTTTTCAATATCATTTCTACGCTGATGACACCCAAATCTATCTCTCTACCCTCAATTCACTCCATCACTCACATATCACTAATTTACTAAGGACATATCAATCTGGATGTCACACCACTTCCTCAAACTCAACTTCCAAAACGGAACTCATAGTATTTCCTCCTCCATGTGCCCCTTCCCCTGACTTCTCTGTCCAAAGCAATGGCACAACCATCAACCCATCCCCGTATGCCAGGGTGCTAGGTGTCACCCTGAACTCTGAACTATCCTTTCAGCCCCAGATCCATTCACTGTCCAAAGTTTGCTGCCCCAACCTCCATAACATCTCCAAAATATGTCCCTTCCTAACCAATGTCACCACAAAGCTTCTAATTCACTTCCTGGTCATCTCTCGCCTTGACTACTGCATCTCCCTTCTCATTGGCTTATCTTTACATAGGCTATCCTCCCTTCAATCCATCATGAATGCTGCTGCCAGGCTCATCCACTTTACAAACCATTTAATGTTTGCCACTCCTCTCTGTCAATCCCTCCATTGGCTTCCGCTCACCCAACAAATTAAATTCAAGATACTAACAGCTTACAAAGCCATCCACAATTTAGCCCCCAGCTACATCAATAATCTAGTCTCAAAATTCCAACTTAATCCTCCCAAGACCTCCGGCTCTTTAGCTCCCTCCTCACCTCCTCCCACACTCGCTCAGGACTTCTCCCGAGCCTCTCCCACCCTTTGGAATACCCTACCTCAATCTGTCCGACTAGCTCCAACTCTATCCACCCTTAGGCATTCCCTAAAAACGTTTCTGTTCAGAGAAGCCTTTCCTGCTTCCACCTAACAACTGTACTTTTATTTTCTTCATCAGCTCATCCCCCACAGTTATTAACTTTTGGCCCTCTTGGCCCTCCCTTTTTGTTTGTAAGCTCTAATGAGCAGGGCCCTCTGATTTCTCATGTATTGAATTGTATTGAAATTGTACTGTCTGCCCTAACGTTGTAAAGTGCTGCGCAAACTGTCGGCACTATATAAATCCTGTATAATAATAATAATAATAATAATAAATAATACATAAGTTGTACCTGTTTATCTGTACTCTTCTCTCCTCTACAGCCATTCAAAGTACTACATTTTGAATAAGCTCAAATAGCACAGCCTCACACCAAAAGTAGTGCATGCATGGAAACTCACTGCAACTGGATCACTTGCAAATTCTGTACCACTCAATCCGGTGCAGCAAATGCACTGCGATTGTGACCTGCTTTAGGGTGCCATAAACTTAATATTGACAACCGATGCAGATCGCAACTACAGTGTGCTTTTAATATGGTGTAGGAAACAGAATGCAGGTTTCCCACACCATGATCTGGTGTGAACGGGGCTTAAGGGATCTTCCTCCTCTTTCCATTTTGGCAGGTTATTTTTTTAGGGAGTGGGTACCTATTTCCGATGGGCATCCGCTCCCACTTCCAGGCAATCCAAGCACATTGCAGGTCCCAGAAGGCTGCAGGTCCATTCAAGGGCACAGCACGGCTCATGCATCTGCCGCGAGGAGCCGGCAATGAAGCTTCAGGGAATCACAGCCAACTTCCCAGAGTAAACATGTTGGCACCACGGACCCATTGACTGGTGGAGAACCAGCCCAGGTCAGGACAGTGCTGGATCCCTGGACAAAGTGTCTCTTTATAAAAACTCAGCAGCTGCAGGATTTGTATCTGTTGTCTTTTCTTTTTATTACTGAAGATCCTCTTTAACCGCTTAAGGACGCCCCACACAGATATACTGTGGCAGAGCGGCTCTCCTGCGCAAAATCACATCCAGGTACTTGATTTCGTGCACAGGTTCTGGGGCACGCACGCATGCCACCGGCAGTCCATTCCAGCTATGATTGGACACAGCGCGAGCCAATCAGTGGGTCTGGCAATAGTTCTCTGGAGAGGCAGAACGGCAGTCTGCCTATGTAACCAAAGCAGACCGCCGGTCTGTGAGTGATGAAGATGGAGATCTTGTGTTTCTGCTAAGCAGAAACACAGATCTCTGCCTTCCTCCAGTTACAGTATTCCCCCCACCCCACACAGTTAGAAAGCACTCCCTAGGAGCATACTTAACCCTTTGATCGCCCCTGACGTTAACCCCTTCTCTGCCAGTGTCATTAGTACAGTGACAGTGCATATTATTTAGCACTGATCACTGTGTTAGTGTCACTGGTCCCCAAAAAGTGTCCGATTTGTCCACCGCAATGTCGCAGTCCCATTAAATATCACTGATCGCCACCATTACTAGTTATAAAAAAATAAAATAAGTAAAAATTTCATAAAAATATCCCATAAAACGCTATAACTTTCGCGCAAACCAATCAATATACGCTTATTGGGATTTTTTTTACCAAAAATATGCAGCAGAATACATATTGGCCTAAACTGATGAATAAATTTGATTTTTTAAAATTATTTTACTGGATATGTTTTATAGCAGAAAGTAAAAAATATTGTTTTTCTTTTTTCAAAATAGTCGGTCTTTTTTTGTTTATAGCTCAAAAATAAAAACCACACAGGTGATCAAACCACCAAAAGAAAGATCTATTTGTGGGGAAAAGAGGACATCAATTCTATTTGGGTACAACATCACACGAACGCGCTATTGTCAGTTAAAGTAACACAGTGCCACAAAAAATGGCCTAGTCATGAAGGGGGGTAAACCTTCCGGGGCTGAAGTGGTTAACCACTTGCCAACCACCCTATAGCAAATTTACTGCTAAAGGGCATCTGCGCTGTGCAGAATCACATACAGTATACAGGTGATTCTGCACTTCCGAGTAGAGGGCATGCTTGTGCACCACCAGCGGACTACTTCTGCTGTCATTTGTCACAGCAGAAGCCAATCAGTGGGTGCCAGCCAATAGATGTCCGCCGGCACCCGCTGATCGCCTAGGAAAGACACAGAACAGAGCTCTGCCTATTTAACCAGTTGCCAGCCGCGGGCCGTGGCTTGACGGCAGCAACTTGACTCGTTATTGCAAAACGCGTCACCTGATGAGACTCGCGAGAACGAGTATTGCAAGCGTGCACACCGCCAGAGGCGCGTCGCGTACACTCACTGTGTTTTTCTGGGGGGACCAGGGGGCGGGTATGGCGGACATGATGTCTGCCAGTTACCCACAATCACGCCCCTGAAGTGACAAAACGGGAGTCCGTGTATCTAAACACTGATCTCCGTTCTGACAGAGAGGGAAGGGATGTGATCACAGACTCCCTGTGTACGGAAGCCGTGATCACTCCCCTCCCCCAACCAGCCCAGCCTCCATACAGTTAGAACACACTGAGGGAACACAGTTAACCCATTAGAGCGCCCCCTGCAGGTTAACTCCTTCACTGCTAATGGCATTTGCACAGTAATCAATGCATTTTCATAGCACTGATCGCTGTTTAAATGCCAATGGTTCCAAAAAAGTGTCAAAAATGTCTGACATGTCCGCTGCAATATCGCAGTCCCGATAAAAATCGCAGATCGCCACCATTACTAGTATAAAAAAATAAAAACCCCATAAATGAATTCTCATCATTTGTAAACACGGCAACTTTTGTGCAAGCCAATCAATAAATTTACCAAAAATATGAGGAAGAATATAAATCGGCCAAAACCCATGAAAAAAGTGTTTTTTTGTTTTTTTTGGACATGTATTATAGCAAAAAGTAAGAAATATTTTTTTTTTGCAAAATTGTCGCTCTTCTTTTGTTTATAGCGGTGATCAGAAATGACGCAGAGGTGATGAAATACCACCAAAATAAAGCTCTATTTGTGGGAAAAAAAGGACACACATTTTGTTTGGGTACAACATCGCACGACTGCGCAATTGTCAGTTAAAGCGGCGCAGTGCCGAATCGCAAAAAGTGCTCTGGTCCTAAACTGGGAAATCCTTCCAGGGCTGAAGTGGTTAAACAAGGAAGAGCTCTGTCCTGACAGGGGAGAAACGATGGATTCAGAGGCGTAACTAGAACCTTCAGGGCCCCGGTGCAAGAAATTATGAAGGGCCCCCTGACCCCTGGCCAGGGCCCTTCCCTCTTCCCACTGATCCTGGGGCCCTTTACTCCTATCGTGGGTCCCTTTATTACGGTACTGCAGTGGGGCCCTTTCACAAGTTCTGCAGCAGGCCCCAGGGGGACCAGGGAAGCACACAGGGGCCCCGGGAACAGCAGAAGACAAGTAAAATGGATAGAGGAAAATGGAGGAGATTGGGTCCTCTAAATGCCACCCCCGCCATCCCTCCTATTCAGGTGTACAAGGGAGGCACATGGGCCCCCTGGACCATGGGGCCTGGTTGCAATCGCAACCCCTGCAACCCCTATCGTTACGCCCCTGGATGGATTGTCTTTCCCTGCTAAGTAGGGAATAAAATCCATCACTTCACTTAATAAAAGCACATCACACATCACATAGTACACAAACACTGGCTAGGCACACAGTTAAGCCCTAGCTGTTTAACCCCTTCCCAGCCAGTGTCATTCGTACAGTGACAGTGCATATTTTTATCACTGATCACTGTATTAGCGTCACTGGGTCACACAAATTGTCAGTTAGTGTCAGACTCTCTGCCGCAATATCACAGTCCCCCTGTACACTAAGTCACTGATCACCGCCATTACTAGTATAAAAAAGAAATAAATACAAATTCCAGTAAATATCCCATAATTTGAAGATTCTATAACTTTTGCACAAACCAATCAATATACGATTATTGGAATTTTTTTGCCAAAAATATGTAGCAGAATACATATTGGCCTAAATTTATGAAGAGATTTGATATTTTAAATTTGTTTTTATTAGATATGTTTTATAGCAGATAGTAAAAAAAATGTTTTTTTATTTTTTTTTTCAAACTTATTGGTCTTTTTGGTTTATAGCGCAAAAATAAAAAATGCAGAGGTGATCAAATACAACCAAAAGAAAGCTCTATGCGTGGGGGAAAAAGGCATATATTTTATTTGGGTACAGCATTGCATGACGGTGCAAAAAAAAAATGGCCTGGTCATGAAGGGGGTAAGTCTTCTGGAGATCAAGTGGTTAAAACCCCCCGCAACATAATATATTTTCTGAAAGCAGAGACCCTGAAGAATAACATGGAGGCAGTTGCCATTTATTGTCACACAATATGAGTGCAACTGCTTATGAAACCCATATTTTCAGTAAAGCAAAATGAAGCTAAATGAAATTTAATCTATAAGATACACAATAGAATATAATTTTATTTATGTATTTTTTGTAAAAGATGAGGTTGTGATGAGTAAATAGATAACAAAAGTACTTTTATGGAACATCTTTAGAGAAGTCTACTACTTGTATGGAGCATTTTTAAACAGGGTCGATACCTGTATGGAGCATCTTTATAGAAATGGGATACATGTATGGAGCATCTTTGGAGAAATCAGCTATCCGTATGGAGTATCTTTGGAGAAATCAGATATCTGTATGGAGCATCTTTGGAGAAGTTGGATACCTGCAAGGAGCGTCTTTGAAGAGGTCAGCTGCCTGTACGGAATATCTTTTACAAGTTAGATACCTGAATGGAGCATATTTGGAAAAGTCGGATACCTGTATGGGACATTTTTTAAAGAAATTGTAATCCTGTAAGGAGCATCTTTAGAAAAAGTAGGCTACCTGTACAGAGTATCTTTAGATAAGTCAGCTTCCTGCATGGAGCATCTTTGGAGAAGCCAGCTACCTGTATGGAACATCTTTAGAGAAGTAGGTTACCTGTATGGATGATCTTTAGAGAAGTAGGTTACCTGCATGGAGCATCTTTAGAGAAGTAGGTTACCTGTATGGAACATCTTTGGAACAGCCGGCTATCTGAATGGAACATCTTTGGAAAAGTCGGGATACCTGTAGGAAACATCTTTCGAGAAGTTGGGATACCTGCAGGAAACATCTTTGGAGAAATTGACTACCTGTATGGAGCATCTTTGGAGAAGTTGGGATACCTGTAGGATGCATCTTTGGAGAACTCTCCTACCTATATGAAACAGCTTTGAAGAAGTCAGCTACCTGTATGGAGCATTTTTGGAGAACTTGGCTACTAGGATCATCTTTAGACAAGTTGAATAACTGTACTGGGCATGTTTAGACAAGTTGGATGCATACATGGCTCATCTTTAAACAATTCAGATACCTCCATCTTTAGAGAAGTCAGCTACCTGTATGGAACATCTTTGCAGAAGTCGGCAGCCTGAACAGAGCATCCATAGACAAGACAGTTACCTTCTCTAATCTTTAGAGAAGTCAAACCTCTCTATGGAGCATCTTTGGAGAACTTGACTACCTGTATGGAACATTTTTAGAGAAACAGGTTATCTTTATGAAACATCTTTAGAGAAGTCAGATAACTGTATGGAGCATGTTCGGAGAAGTTAGATACCTATAGGAAGCGCCTTTGGAGAAGTCAGCCACCTACAGTATTGGAGTTTCTTTGGAGAAGTTGTGATACCTGTAGGAAGCATCTTTGGAGAAGTTAGCTACCTGTATGGAGTATCATTGGAGAAGTTGGATGCCTGGATGGAGTATCATTGGAGAAGTCGGATAACTGTAGGAAGCATCTTTGGAGAAATCAGCTACCTGTACAGAGCATCCCAAAGCAATCACAGCGCCTAAGACAGGGCTTGACAAATTTGCCTTGAATCTAGGAGCCGGCTGAAAAAGTTAGGAGCCAATTTTTTATAGCGTAGTGTGGGGTTGTCAGCGCCAGGGGTAAGACAAGTAATTTGGGGACAGAATCCGCGACACTAACGAAACCCTACGAGACATGTCCATCGACTAAAGAGGTTTCTACGAAGGATGTCAATAGGCTGAAGAGGTTACTATGAGGTAGGTCCGTAGGTTGAAGAGGTTACTATGAGGTATGTCCATCGATTGAAGAGGTTTCTACGAAGGATGTCCATAGTGTTGAAGAGGTTTCTTTGAGGTTATGACATCCACCGACTGAAGAGGTTTCCGCGAAGGATATCCATAGATTGAAGAGGCTTGTACGAGGTATGTCAATAGACTGAAGAGATTTCTACAAAGTATTTCTATTGGACAAAGAGATTTTTACAAGGTATGTCCATCAGT
>BLSH010096460.1:0-10880 GCA_018402905.1 Glandirana rugosa | reverse complement strand
ATATTGACAAGATTTTAGTAGAAGTTTGATCCCGTTTTTTTGTAGGGCACTTGCCCTAGTTTGAAGATGATTTTAGAACAGTTATATGGCTTCTACCGTTAATTAATACTTTTCAGACACAGTTTGAAGATGATCCACATTCACCTCCATTTTTGCATTTTTTATGTTTTTATTTTTTTAAAAATATTTAAAGTTATTTCCCTGTCCCCATTTTTTTGTAGGGCACTTGCCCTACCCTTACCCCCATTTTACTTCCTTTTGCAGCCCTCTGGGGCTTTCCAGGACTTTCCTACAGCCATTTTTGTGCCTAAAAGTTCGGGTCCCCATTGATTTCAATGGGGTTCGTTGTCCGTGCGATCGTTCGGGTTCCGTCCGGACCCGGACCCGGACTTTGTCCCGAAGTTCGGACGGACCAGCAGAACCCGAACGTCCAGGTGTTCGCTCAACTCTAAACATAACTCATTATTGTTTTTTTGTTGTTTTTTTTTTGTCAGTAAACATCTCAAAGGTACTATGAAGAAAAGGATACACTGCTCCAGGTCCGGACCTGTGCCTGATATGGACCACGGTGCCTGCCGCGGCTCGCCACTGCTCACTTAGATACACCAAAAGACAAACAGGCAGCACTCCATGGATACAGGTACAGACGCAGACTGTAATGACTAAGCTCGGAGGCACCGAGTGAAACGCGTCTACCTGTATCCATCTGTACTTGTACATGCCGCATTGAAATAAACTGCAAGCAAAGAATATCCATGGAGTGCCGCCTGTTTGTCTTTTGGTGTAACATTTCAAAGGTATACATTTAATTCTCTCACTTAGGCCTCGTTCATACCTGAGCGTTCTGGAATCGCGGGTGGAATCAGAATTCTGCCTGCATCTCCAGAATTGCGGCAAAACACGGGATGCATTTGTGATGCCATTATCTTTAATGGCACCCCAAATGCAGTGCGATTTTGCTTTGGTTGTCAAGCGTCAAAATGCGCTAAAATCACAGCAAAAATTACAACTCCAAACGCCTGTCTCTGTGCCAAGAATTGGTACATAAGGTTCTTTGGAGCATTTTTGAAGCTGAGAGAGGCCCATTCAAATGAATGGTGCCTCTCCAAAAACGCTCCACTAAGAAACACAAAAAAGCGTGGTGCAGCAGTTGTCGCTACATGTAGACAAAAAAATTAAAACTTTTGCATGGTAAATTATTTTGGTGCAGACAACTTGGACAAATCATAGAAAAAGTGTGTATTTGTATCTAGATTAACACCAGTTGGTTAAACAACAGGGGGGGGGGGGGAAATATTTTACTTTTTGCATTAACCATGTACTGAAAATAAAAAAAACAAAAGCAATACAAAAAACCCTGAGCCCCCACATTAAAAAACAAAGAAAAAACAAAAAAATATGTATCATGTCAATATGATAGGTTATGACAACATTATTCCCAAAGTAATAGGCACATAGCTAAAATCAAGGCGTTTGTCATGTTATTTTTTTTTCTTGATATTATGACATTGTTTGATGTTTTTTCCATTTCTTCCTTGTTTTCTGTACCTTTTCTATCTGTTGTGGACTGATTACCTACCTTTTTCTCCTTGCTAAACCCAGTAAAATTATTTAGAAAATTAAATATATGTTAAAATAGTTAATAAAAATCAAATATATATTAAAAGTAGCCAAATGCTCCCCTATTCTTGTGGCTATTGGAGAGACTTTCCCTCACTTGCTTTTCCTAAGTTGGTTGGTAGATGTCCCTCTGATGTAGGGAATAGGGGGTAGCCTGCAAATGAGTGTCCTAATTTGAATTTTAGATAGATCTCTGGGTGATATAGTATATTCTTCCTAAATGTCCATGTGCCAAGTAATAAACATGATGACCTTAATTCTTAAAGCTCAACTCCAGGTATCTTGTGGCAGGTTGGCACGCAGGGTCCTTCTCCTATTTGCTGGTGGTGGGCTGTCTTCTATGCCAACCTTATCATGTAAATGGCGTCCTTCGCAGCATTGTACAGCTAGAGGATGTGCTCATGATACCCAGGACTCATGATTGTCATCATAATCAAACCTTGGCTAAGGAACGGAGGAGGATGTGGAGGGTAGAACTGGAGATTGTGAGCATACTTCCCAATATCAGATCTTGAGGGATACCCTGGAACAGAAAAACATGCAGTTAAATATTTTAAATTTAGACTGAACCTACTTGAAGTATACACTGCACACATATTCCACAGTCCCAAAAATACCCATTAAATACTGTACCACAAGTGACAGTCTCACAGACACACCTTAATAATGTTTTTTAAATAAGACAGAGTATAGACAGAGATATAACTGTTGTTCTGTGCCTACCCTAACCACTTAAATACTACGTATGCCCAAAGAGTGAAGGGTTAATCACAAGCTGATGGCTGCAGTGGCTCTTTTTGTTCAGCCAGTTCCCAGCTTGAAAGTGAAAGTGATTTGGTGGTTGTATAGTCGACGATCACTTTCACAGAGTGGGCAGCGTGATGTCCCTCCCATATGTGGTGCCCCACACACAAATGTAAACACATGCTCAGGGTGCGCATATGTACAGTATCTCACAAAAGTGAGTACACCCCTCACATTTTTGTAAATATTTTATTCTATCTCTTCATGTGACAATACTGAAGAAATGAAACTTTACTACAATGTAAGGTAGTGAGTGTACAGCTTGTATAACAGTGTAAATTTGCTGTCCCCTCAAAATAACTCAACACACAGCCATTAATGTCTAAACCGCTGGCAACAAAAGGGAGTACACCCCTAAGTGAAAATGTCCAAATTGGGCTCAATTAGCCATTTTCCCTCCCTGGTGTCATGTGACTCAGTGTTACTAGGTCTCAGGTGTGAATGGGAAGCAGGTGTGTTAAATTTGGTGTTATCGCTCACACTTTCTCATACTGGTCACTGGAAGTTCAACATGGCACCTCATGGCAAAGAACTCTTTGAGGATCTGAAAAAAAGAATTGTTACTCTACATAAAGATGGCCTAGGCTATAAGAATATTGCCAGGACCCTGAAACCGATCTGCAGCATGGTGGCCAAGACCGTACAGAGGTTTAACAGGACAGGTTCCACTCAGAACAGGCCTCGGCATGGTCGACCAAAGGCGTTGAGTGTACATGCTCAGCGTCATATCCAGAGGTTGTCTTTGGGAAATAGATGTATGAGTGCTGCCAGCATTTCTGCAGAGGTTGAAGGGGTGGGGGGTCAGCCTGTCAGTGATCAGACCATACGCCGCACACTGCATCAAATTGGTCTGCATGGCTGTTGTCCCAGAAGGAAGCCTCTTCTTAAGATGATGCACAAGAAAGCCCGCAAACAGTTTGCTGAAGAAAATCAGACTAAGGACATGGATTACTGGAACCATGTCCTGTCCTGTGGTCTGATGAAACCAATATAAACTTATTTGGTTCAGATGGTGTCAAGTGTGTGTGGTGGCAATCAGGCGAAGAATACAAAGACAAGTGTGTCTTGCCTACAGTCAAGCATGGTGGTGAAAGTGACATGGTCTGGGGCTGCAGCCCTGGGGAGCTACAGTTCATTGAGGGGACCATGAATGCCAGCACGTACTGTGAAATACTGAAGCAGAGCATGATCCCCTCCCTTCGGAGACTGGGCCACAGGGCTGTATTCCAACATAAACACACATTCAAGATGACCACTGCCTTGCTAAAGAAGCTGAGGGTAAAGGTGATGGACTGGCCAAGCATGTCTCCAGACCTAAACTCTATTGAGCATCTGTGGGGCATCCTCAAATGGAAGGTGGAAGAATGCAAGGTCTGCAGGACTCCAGTGGCAACCTGTGGAGCTCTGGAAAACTCCATGCCCAAGAGGGTTAAGGCAGTGCTGGAAAATAATGGTGGCCACACAAAATATTCACACTTTGGGCCCAATTTGGACATTTTCACTTAGGGGTGTACTCAGTTTTGTTGCCAGCAGTTTAGACATTCATGGCTGTGTGTTGAGTTATTTTGAGGGGACAGCAAATTTACACTGTTATACAAGCTGTACACTCACTACTTTACATTGTAGCAAAGTGTCATTTCTTCAGTGTTGTCACATGAAAAGGTAGAATAAAATATTTACAAAAATGTGAGGGGTGTACTCACTTTTGTGAGATACTGTATGTAAACCGAATTTGCACCACACATGTAAGGTATCAAGGTGAATGTCAGATTAAAAGCAATAATTCTAGCACAAGAGCTCCTGGTTAATTTTAAACTGGTGAGCTGTAAAGGCTTTTAAAATTTCACCTGTGGAGATTTTTGGGTTCCGTAGTGTTCTTTATGAAATTGGGGCGCACGCAATTTTAAGACTTGACATGTTTGGTATCTATTTACTTGACACAACCTCATCTTTTATATTTTTCCCAAAAAATGTGGTCTTATATTGTTTGTGATTGCACTAAAATTAATTTTATTATTTTTGTTCCTAAAAATTTGCTCTTGATTAACTATCATTTTTTTATTCTGCTTTTAGAAAACATATAATGTTCTGGGGGCTTAATTAATTTTATGGCCAAAAATTAAGATGGGGGAAAAATGTTCTAATGCCAAACTAGAAGAAGAATTTAGCTGAACAGATCATGCTGCATCAGTGATACCACACTTCCAGAAAACACATTGTTCTTACCCCCAAGCACAGACAGAGATCGGGTTTTCCCCAGTGAGAATGAGATACCACCCCCCGCACCCATAGAAATTGGTCTTTGCCCAGTTGGATGCCACCTCCATTGACCACACATTGGTCTTCTCTCAGTGAGATGCCATGCTCAGCCCATGCATTTATCAATCACCTGTTAGATCCTAACACCCTCATACAGATTGTTTTTTCCCCAGTGAGATGTCACCCCCAGCACACAGCCGATATGCAGGACAGACTTTTGCAAGCCTTGGATCCCTCAGATATGGTTAATAAGATAAATAGGGGTTGAGTTACTAAAGGCAAAAACACTGTGCACTTTTGCAAATGCACTTGCTCCAGAGCTTGGATGATGGAAGTCAACAGAGCTCCCCCTAATTTACTAAGCTCTGGAGCACCTGCACTTGCAGGGTGCAACTGCACTTGCAAAAGTGCACAGTCTATCTGCCTTTAGTAAATCAACCCCTATGAGCTACTATACTGGACTAAGAAAGTGTTGAGATCAAAGACTAGTAGGTTCAGAAGCAGATTAGCAATGGTACCGTACATATTTTCCTTCCATTGACTACCAAAGTCGAAACACCTCCTCCTGCTGACCACTGAGCCCATTTTTTTTATTTCTTGTTTGTTTATTTCAGCAAGTGAATATTTTTTTCCTCCCATTGCCCCCAGGATTTTTATAGAAATATTAGTGGCATTATAACTAATACCCTTGATGACTATTTTACATTGCATAGTGCTGACCACTGTACTCCATAAGCTATACTGTACATTACATACTCCTGACCACTGCACATTACATATTCCACATCAAAATGTTTATTGTCTTAATATTTGCCAGTTACTGAATAGATTCCAATTGGTTTAACAAAGAAGTGTGCCTAATAATAAAGGGACAATTCTTGGAGTTAGTGCTCACTGTTGAGCATGGTCATTTTGTAAGATTTTTCATTACTATGTTGAGTATTTTTGTGTTATGTAATAACATGGGCAGTAAATCTTTGACATCAGTAACATGAATGTTGATAAAAAAAACAATACAACAGCACTAAAATGAGGACATTATCAAAACTACATCCAATGGTGCCCTCGGGAAGTGCAGGATGACCTTATGACATATCCTTAGTGTTTAAAGTGGTTGTAAAGGCTCAAAGTTTTTTCATAGAATGTATGAAGGGAAAGAAAGCCTCTGTGTGCAGCAGCCCCCCTAAAATTTAGCTGAGCCCCATCTCGATCCAGCGATGTGCACAAGAGCCTTAGCTTTCCCGGGTCTCTTCCTCCTCATTGTCTGAGAATGCATTGAGAGCCATTGGCTTCCGCTACTGTCAATCACAGCCAGTGAGCCAATGAAAAGAGAGAGGGGCAGGGACAAGCCACACTCTGTGTGTGAATGGACACACGGAGTAGTGGCTCAGGAGTCAAAATGCTTGGGTTCCCCCATAGCAAGCTGCTTGCTCTGGGGGCACTCAGCAGGAGGGAAGGGCCAGGAGCGTTAGAGGGGGGACTCAAGAAGAGGAGGATTGGGGCTGCTCTGTGCAAAACCACTGCACAGGGCAGGTAAGTATAACATGTTTGTTATTTAAAAAAAAAATCTGCATTTAATATCTCTTTAATGAAAAGTAAACAAGCGACATAGATGGATAGAAAAAAAAATCTTACTTGATGCCTTTTTGTGTTTTCCATGGTTTTGTTACATTTTAAAAACATACAGTACTTCTTATAACAACATGCAAAATTCTTAGAGACATCCTTAGGCTAAAAAAATGTTTGATCTTCTGTGACCAATTCGGAATAATTCTGCTAGTTGATGATTACATACAGTAACAATAGTAGTTTTGAGAACTAAGATACACCATCAACATTATGGGGAGATTTACTATCATGGAAACCACCGTGACCTGGACCCTTGGAGGGGCCTGGGGGACAGCTTCCTTACCACCGATTATGGACATATGGCTATGGATACCCCCCTCTGACCTTTTGGGGTTAAAAAGAACATTTCTACTGCTTTCCTGGCATTATGTTTAAGTCACCCTGTGCCTATTATAGGTACAGGGTGTGAATCAAGCACAAAGGATTTCATTTTGGAACCTTGTTTGTGAATAATGGAATTAACATGGCTAACTCTAGGTGATAATCTCTAATTTCACTTAAGCACCTCCAGTCCAGACTGTTAGGCTGGCAAAACACGGTTCGAATTGTGGCAGGTTCAGCAGGAACCGACTGTGATTTGAACCATTAATGGGCAGGCTGAATGTACCAAGTTGATCAATTGATCAACTTGGGTACAACCAGCCTGCCGGATTTTCTTATAATTATTGCTAGTGGCTGCCATAGCCTCTAGCAATAATCACTGTTTTCTGTCATCCTTGCACCCCCACCAGAAGCAGACAATGGCTCAGCAGGAGGGATTTCCCTGTCAGCACTATCTAGTTCCAGCAAAGAAGTTTGCACCGTATATATATAGCCTGCCTTAGATACCCGAAAGGAACCCATTCTTCTCATTTCCTTCTCCTATTCTCCTTCCCTTTCCTTGTTCTTCCCCCTCCCCCTTTCTCCCCCTTTTTTCTTTTTACTTTTTCCTCTCCTTCGCCCTTCCTCTTCTTCCCTTCCCCCTTCTTTTCCAATCTTTTCAACACCCTTCCCCACCCCGTTTTCTTTTTCTCCCTTCCCCTCTCCCCCTTCCTCCTTCCCACTTTCCCTTTCCTTCTCCTTTTCTCTCCCCCCCCCCCTCCCATTTTCCCCTCTTCTCTTTACCCAACCTTATGAAATGTGTAATATTATTCATTATTTTGCATGATTTATAGATATGTGCGCTCGTGGTTGCCCCCCGTGTCCGCCGTGGGGGAGTACCCTTGGGTGCCCTTGCTGTTGCTGTTGTCTTAAGGCTGCTGGTTATCCTGGGTAAGCAACATAACGACCTAAAAAACCCTCTGCCCCCCCCCCTCAATTATTCTTTGGAAAACGTTTAATATCATATCTCATAGAAGCTTATTACTATGACCTGTTGTTTTTACCATAGATGATAGTAATTAACTCCTCCTGAAGAATCGGTCTTCACAGCAAAACATGTAGAGCAGGATTTCTCAACCAGGGTTCCGTGGAACCCTAGGGTTCCTCCAGAGGTTGCTAGGGGTTCCTTGAGCAATGGTCAATTTCTACCTCTCAGATAAATTCCCAATGACATCATTGATCTTTTTAGTTGTATGTAAGGAGGTAATGCTTCCCAATGACCACAAGTGTAAGGAGCATTTTTCCCACTGACCATCACACTAAAATATCATGAGTTGTAGATCTTTAATTTTTAGCAGGGGTTCCCCCGAGACCGAAGAATTATTTCAAGGGTTCCTCAGTGTTGAAAAGGTTGAGAAAGGCTGATGTAGAGGATTGACTATACATCAAGATTAATTACATCTCGTGCCCTCAATACCATGAAAAAGTATTTATACCCCTTGAAATTTTCCACATTTTGTCACGTTACAACCAAAAACGTAAATGTATTTTATTGGGATTTTATGTGATAGACCAACACAAAGTGGCACATAATTGTGAAGTGGAAGGAAAATGATGAATGGTTTTCTAATTTTTTTACAAATAAATATCTTAAAAGTGTGGCATGCATTTGTATTCAGCCCCCTTTACTCTGAAAGCCCTAGCTAAAATCTAGTAGTCACCTAATTAATAGAGTCCACCTGTGTGTAATTTAATCTCAGTATAAATACAACTGCTCTGTGAAGCCCTCAGAGGTTTGTTAGAGAACCTTAGTGAACAAACAGCATCATAAAGGCCAAGGAGCACACCAGACAGGTCAGGGGTAAAGTTGTAGAGAAATTTAAAGCAGGGATAGCTTCTAAAAAAATATCCCAAGCTTTGAACATCTCAAGGAGCACTGTTTAATCCATCATCTGAAAATGGAAAGAGTACGGCACAGCTGCAAACCTATCAAGACATGGCCGTCCACCTAAATTGACCGGCTAGGCAAGAAGAGCATTAATCAGAGAAGCAGCCAAGAGTCCCATGGTAACTCTAGAGGAGCTGCAGAGATCCACAGCTCAGGTGGGAGAATCTGTCCACAGGACAACTATTAGTCGTGCACTCCTCAAATCTGGCCTTTATGTGGAAGAGTGGAAAGAGAAAAGCCATTATTGAAAGAAAGCCATGGTCCCATTTGCAGTTTGCGAGAAGCCACGTAAGGGACACAGAAACATGTGGAAGAAGGTGCTCTGTTCAGATTAGACCAAATTGTTTTTGGCCTAAAAGAAAAATGCTATGTGTGGTGGAAAACTAACAATACACATCACCCTGAACACACCATCCCCACCGTGAAACATGGTGGTGGCAGCATCATGTTGTGGGAAGCTTTTCTTCAGCAGGGACAGGGAAGCTGGTCAGAGTTGATGACAAAATGGATGGAGCCAAATACAGGACAATCGTAGAACCTGTTAGAGTCTGCAAAAGACTTGAGACTGGGGAAGAGGTTCACCTTCCAGCAGGACAACGACCCTAAACATACAGCCAGAGATACAATGGAATGGTTTATATCAAAGCATATTCATGTTAGAATGGCCCAGTCAATATCCAAACCTAAATCCAATTCAGAATCTGTTGGTAGAGACATCCCCAAAAAGACTTACAGCTGTAATTGCAGCAAAAGGTGGTTCTACAAAGTATTGACTCAGGGGGGCTGAATAGAAATGTACCCCACACGTTTCACATATTTATTTGTAAAAAAAAATGGAAAACCATGTATCATTTTCCTTCCACTTCACAATTCTGTGCCACTTTGTGTTGGTCTATCACATAATATCCCAATAATATACACTTAAATTTTTGGCTGTAACATGACAAAATGTGGAAAATTTCAAGGGGTATGAATACTTTTTCTAGGCAATGTACAAGCTTGTTACTATGTTACTATGACCTGTTGTTTTTACCATAGATGATAGTAATTAACTCTTCCTGAAGAAGCAGTCTTCACCACGAAACATGTAAAGGATTGACTATATATCAAGATTAATTACATCTCGTGCCCTCAATACCATCTGCGGACATTACATCACCAGCAAAAAATAATTGGAGGAAATATGTATCATGGTAATTACTGTTTTGCTTCAAATATATGGATATGTGTCCTTTTCTTTTATTGAATTTTGTGTAAATAAAATGTAAATCTTTTTATGTAATTGTTGTTACTTCCTGGATACCCTTTTCCTTTCTGCCAGGGGCACAACATGGGTAGCCCCAGGCTCCTTTCAAATATTGCTCTCATTAGGATGATGGTACCCCCATATTTGTAATATTGGGGTTGATTTACTAAAGGTAAAAAGACTGTGCACTTTGCAAAGTGCAATTGCACTCTGCAAGTGCAGTTGCTCCAGAGCTTAGTAAATGAGCAGAAGCTCTGCTGACTTCCATCATCCCATCCTTTGCAAGCAAAAATGCTGAGTTTTTTTATTTTCCTTGAACGTAATTGGGTATTCTTTGCATAGTGAAGTCTTATCTCATTTACTAAGGTCTGGAGCAACTGCACTTGCAGAGGGACTTTTTGCCTTTAGTAAATCAACCCCATTATGTCTTTTGTGAGGCACACACTTTACCTTCTCTCAAGTTTCGTTATTTGTTTATGTGATTTCTTTTTCTCTTGTTGTGTGTCATACCTGAAATTTTTTGTGTATAAATATTCTGTGGTTTCTTAATAAAATCAGTCCTGTTTTTCTTCAACATTTGCTATCTACAGTCCTAACCTAATATACTGGTCCTGTCTGGTAATTCGGGAGGTTTGTGCTGAAATTGCTATATTCTGGTTCCTGAGTGGAGGAAGTTGTAGTTTGGTGGAGATACCCAGGCCGGGTTTCAGGCAGTCCATCGTATTTACTAAAACTGGTGCGTACAGAACCTGGTATAGCTGTGCATAGTAACTGATCAGCTTCTAGGTTTAGAAGCTGATTGGCTACCATGCACAGCTGCACCAGGTTCTGCATGCACCAGGTTTAGTAAATCCCCCCCAATGTGGTTTGCAATAGAAAAAAAAATAGGTGATTTTACAATACAAAATCTTACACAAGTTCTTGCCAATTCTTTGTTGTCCATGGAAAAAAGTGGATTGCTATGACTGTACGCCAAGTAAAGCCTCAATAAAGCTCATAACTAGAGTTGAGCGAACCTCTGGAAGTTCGGGTTCTGCTGGTCCGTCCGAACTTCGGGACAAAGTCCGGGTCCGG
>BLSH010096459.1:53016-64404 GCA_018402905.1 Glandirana rugosa | reverse complement strand
TTGAAAGGAGAAAGGACTACATACGGAAGACCCATCCCTAGTCGTAGCCTCCATGCATTTTAGGTACATCCCGCCCTGTACCCACAGGCGTCCATCCCCGTTCCCCCCCACCAACGGGGGGGGACCTTAGACCCGAAGGGGTGATCCAGGAATATGAGAACTCGGTACATACGCCAAAGACTGTCAGAGAACCCGATACATACGTCAAAGACTAATAGAGAACACGATACAGGCGTCAGAGATTGGCAGAGGACATCATACAGGCGTCAGAGACTGGCAGAGGACATGATACAGGCGTCAGAGATTGGCAGAGGACATGATACAGGCGCATGATACAGGAGATGGTCAGAGACTGCGGACATGGTACAGGAGACGGTCAGAGACTGCAGACATGGTACAGGAGACGGTCAGAGACTGCAGACATGGTACAGGAGACGGTTAGAGACTGCGGACATAGTACAGGAGACGGTTAGAGACTGCGGACATAGTACAGGAGACGGTCAGAGACTGCGGACATACTACAGGAGACGGTTAGAGACTGCGGACATAGCACAAGAGATAATCAGAAACTGCATACATAGCCCAAGAGACTGTCAGAAACCGCATACATGGCTCAAGAGTATAAGGACCTAGTGGGGAAGCCCAGATTCCAGGGGGGGGCAACCACCCCCCCTTGCCCCTACCTGCGGACACCCATGTCCCGCCCTACATGGATTTTACGTACCTCCGATGCTGATCCCTACCCAGAAGGCATACATCAGGAAAGAGGAAAGTTCACCAACTGTCATCTGCGCGGCTCCAGTTAGAAGACCGCCTTTGTACAACACAGCCAGGACAATGAAATTCCCCGATAACCCAGTCTAGAAAATACAAGGACAATCACTGGTCAAAAATGGTTCCTTTAAGTTTTCTTTATACATTTGATGTATTTTCCTTTTATTTATTTATTTTTGTTAGTCATTCTACAATTCACCATCTCGTCCACATAATGTAAAAGTTGTGAGTTTCTCCATTACATTTTTTATGCAATTAAATAAATTATTGCACAAAAGTGTGAAAATAAAAAGCAATGATTTACCATTCTTCAGATTGGGACCCATATCCCTAAGGGTGTTTATAGGATTTACACTAAATGGTGAAACATGTGTAGACATCTGACCTTCACACCTGTATGAGCTGTTTGGGCATCCCATTCTACAACCATTAATATAGAGTTGCCCCATTTGTGTCGATAACAAACTCCACTCTTCTGGGAATGTGTGCCCTTTTGTGAGGTCAGGTTCTGATGTTGAATGAGAAGATCTGGCTCACAATCAGTGTTCATCCCAAAGGTGTTCAATATGATTGAGGTCAGGACTCTGTGCAGGGCACTCTGGTTCAGCCACACCAAACTGGTGAAATTATGTCTTTATGACATTATTGGTTGAGAAGACCTAACTTGTTTAATTTCATCCCAAAGGTGTTTAGTAGGGTTGAGGTCAGGGCTCTGTGCTGTGCAGGACACTCCAGTTCCTCCACACCAAACTGATCACACCATGTCTTTATGGAGCTATAGCTCTGTGCAAGGGACACAATGATTTTGGGACAGGTCTTCCTCAAGATTTGAAGGGCACAGTTGTCTAAAATTTCTTTGTAGCTAATGTTTGCAAATATAGATTGCTCTGGTGTGTGCCATGATTCCTAAATGAGATGTCCATCAATTCATATAGGTGTGATGGTCAGGTGTCCACAGACTTTTGGACATATAGTGCAAGAAGTCATCTCTTACTTCTGCTCACTGTGAAGCCAAGACAATCTAATGCCAGCATGTTCATTTATAGTCTATAATATTTTTCACCTGCTAGACCTCTAATGATATGACGTAGAGGGAAAAAATTCCACTCACCATTCCAAAGAACCCCGCCCGAGCCATGGCCTCTTTATAAGCCAAGTCCAGAACATAATCCACCTTGCTGTCATACTTTTTCATCTCGTGCATCTCCTTCCCGAAGGCACGGACCGTCCTCACATTACCGATTCGCTCTTCTGCCAACTGCCAGCATAAAACAGAGGAAACTTCATAACTGAACTGTAAAAGACCATTATACTAACTTCTGGGACAGGAACTCCCCCCAACCAGGACACATCAACCAAAGGCCCTTCCATGCACCATCCAAAACGGAAGTGTTTTGCCTGTAATAGAAGATTAAACTCATCTACCTCTGTCTCAAATCGAATACAATAGA
Source organism: Glandirana rugosa (assembly GCA_018402905.1). Classification (NCBI taxonomy): domain Eukaryota; kingdom Metazoa; phylum Chordata; class Amphibia; order Anura; family Ranidae; genus Glandirana; species Glandirana rugosa. Next base: position 62,179 of record BLSH010096459.1, on the reverse strand, counting down.
TCTCCTTGAGTTGCTGCCCCTCAACTTGAAGAAAAACCATGTACACACCAGAAGAATTAATTTACAGTTAGTGATAGCATGAATGCATGAATGGTTTCTTTATACTATAAACACAAAATGGTTTAGGAGGGTTTATGGTGTAAAAAGGGACTCAGAATTAAAATATATAAAACTAAATCTGAAACAAATGTACAGTCCTCACCTGGGTGGCTTCTGCCAGCGAATCTTGGGTCAGTTTGGAGACCTTCCGTAAATATCTGCCGTAGACGACTCCGACAACCGCCAAGGGAGGTATGACGCTCAGCACAAATGTAGCCAATTGTGGAGACACAAAAAACTGCAAAAAAAGAAAATCGCAGTGTTGTAGAGCAGTCTGGATTGTTACATTAATGGAAACATCCGTAACCAATAGCAAGCAATCAGCAACCATGCTTTTCTCTGTAGAAGGATGGCACCATCTCTGTTCAGAGATGCTTCCAGGGTTACCATCTGCTTCCTGGACTGAGATCACAGGTCAGAGATGAAATAATTGCATAAATCCTGGTGCTTGTGCAATTTTTGGCTGTGCTCAAAAATTTCTGACACAGATCAGCCCTATGCTGCAGCCTGCAGTTGCTAGGAAGCCACAATGAATGAGTCATTGGTTGTTAAGGACGTGGCAGCTCCACTCCTTATCAACTGATAAATGCCGGCTTTTTTTTTTTTTCTTACATTTCAGGTAGAACCAAGAACCCAGCCTGAAAGTATGAGTTTCAGGTATCAGAGCATTTGCACAAGTGCTGATACTCATACAAATGCTTAGAATCAGCACTGATACAGGTAGCAGTATCGGTGCAACCCTACTTGTTAATGATAAGGTGGAGCTTTTTGTTGATGTATACTGAAAACAATACAGGAATTTATCCTATTAGATTTGTAAAGTTTTTGACAGGTCCACTTTAAATAACTTTGTAAAGACCCATTAACCACTTCAGCCCTGGAAGGATTTCCCAGGTCAGGACCAGAGCACTTTTTGCGATTTGGCACTGCGTCGCTTTGACTGACAATTGCGCGGTCGTGTGATGTTGTACCCTAACAAAATTTACACCCCTTTTTTTCCCCACAAATAGAGCTTTCTTTTGGTGGTATTTGATCGCCTCTGCGTCATTTCTGATCACCGCTATAAAACAAAAGAAGAGCGACAATTTTGCAAAAAAAAACTGTTTTTCTTACGTTTTGCTAAAATACAAATCCAAAAAAAAAAAATATAAAAAAACATTTTTTTTTCATCGGTTTTTATATTCTTCCTCATATTTGTGATAAAAAAAAAAAAATCACAATTGTTTTATTCAGAGGGTTGTGTTATTTTTTTTAAAAAATGCATATTGACGATCACTAACACGCATTAACACTTATTAACACCGATGCAAAACGCAGATTTTTTTCCCTGACGTCGGGCTGGGCGGTTTGCTTATTTTTTTACATACGGCCGTGTCTATGAGCCTTAGTTGTGCGCTCCACAAATCTGGCATTATGGAAGAGTGGCAAGAAGAAAGCCATTGGTGAAAGAAAACCATAAGAAGTCCCGTTCGCAGTTTGTGAGAAGCCATGTGGGGGACACAGCAAAACGTGGAAGAAGGGGCTCTGCTCAGATGAGACAAAAATTTTACTTTTTGGCCTAAAAGCAAAACGCTATGTGTGGCAGAAAACTAACACTGCACATCACCTTGAACACACCATCCCCACTGTGAAACATGGTGGTGGCAGCATCATGGTGTGGGGATGCTTTTCTTCAGCAGGGACAGGGAAGCTGGTCAGAGTTGATGGGAAGGTGGATGGAGCCAAATCCAGGGCAATCTTAGAAGAAAACCTGTTAGAGTCTGCAAAAGACTTGAGATTGGGGCTGAAGTTCCCCTTCCAGCAGGACAACGACCCTAAACATACAGCTAGAGCTACAATGGAATGATTTAGATCAAAGCATATTCATGTGTTAGAATGGCCCAGTCACATTTCAGACCTAAATCCCATTGAGAATCTGTGGCAAGGCTTGAAAATCGCTGTTCAGAGATGCTCTCCATCCAATCTGAGATATTTTGCAAAGAAGAATTGGCAAAAATGTCCTCTCTAGATGTGTAAAGCTGCTAGAGACTTCCCCAAAAAGACTTGCAGCTGTAATTGCAGAGAAAGGCGGTCCTACAAAGTATTGACTCCGGGGGGCGCCATACAAATCCACACCACACTTTTGGCATATTTATTTGCAAAAAAATTTGAAAACCGTTTATCATTTTCCTTCCACATCACAATTATGGGACACTTTGTGTTGGTCTATCACATAAAATCCCAATAAAATACATTTATGTTTTTGGTTGTAACATGACAAAATGTGGAGAATTTCAAGGGGTATGAATACTTTTTCAAGGCACTGTATACTGCAATATTTACTAATAACGTATAATGTATACACTATACATTTATATCAGTCCTGCCCCAAGGAGCTTACAATCTAAAATCCCTATCTCACATATATGCCATATACAATGGCCACCCAATTCTCCCACTAGCATTTCTTTAGCATGCTGGGAGAAAAGGAAAGTACCAGGGGGAAACCCATCCAAGTACAAGGAGAACATGCCAACTCCATGCAGGTAATGTGCTGGCTGGGATTCAAACCAAGGATGCCAGTGCTGCCAGGCAGACTTGTTGAACAATAAGCCCCTGTGCTGGGTAATAGTAAGGTGTACAGTACACACAGTGCTGCAAAGTGCAGCTCATAGGGAAGAATAGAGCCCACATATACAACGCATAAAGAGATCCCCCCCTACAAAATTCATTTAAAAATGCATTTCTTATCTAAATCAATTAATGACAAAACAATAATTATTACCATCATCCCAACTCCAACTGTAGCCTGCGCAACCGCTCTGAGCCCATCCGAGAGGTTCTCCGTGACCGATCTACCAATTAGAACGCTGTCTGATGACAATCGATTGATGAGCTCTCCAGTCCGCGTCTTGTCAAAGAATCCAACTTCCTGCCGCAGGACGGAGGAGAAGAGCGAGGAGCGCAGTTGGCGGACTATACGCTGCCCTAGAGGATGGGGAAAAAAAAAAAAAAGATTCCGATATTGGATTTTTTTCTTATTTTTACATTATATTTAAATATTCTTATAATTATTACCATTTGTATTATTGTTACTGATATTTTTATTAATGTCATTTTTTTTTTGTTATACTGTGTATAGAGATTTAAATGACTCAGATTTTTATTTCTTAGTTATAAATTTATTGCTAATGTTAGCATTGCTATTATTATTATTATTATAATTATTTTACAACAATAATAATAATATTTATAACACTAAATATATAAATAAGAGATAAGCAACAACAAATGCATTACTATGGTTAGTATTACTATTATTATACAATAATACTAATAGTAATAATAATAATAATAATAATAATATTTATAACAGTGAATATATAAATATTAAACAAATGTTAACACTAATCATATTAATAACAATATATGCATATAAAAAAAAACCAAATAAATAAAATAATATCAATAATAATAATAATAACAACACCAATAATAATAATCCTGAGTTTGTCTGATCTGCAGAGCATCACACAATTCAGGAATCTGGTCCATCAGGAATGGTAGGACTCTCTGCAGAACAGGCACGTTTGCATTCTTATATACAGAAGAATAAAATATATGCAGCATAAGCAGGGTTTTTTTTCAGGAGGAACGCGGGGGAACACAGTTTCGGCACCTCCAGCACTGAATATATATAATGCCAAAGGGTGCTAGGGTGTGCTGGAAGGTCTGTTGATGCTGACGGCTAGGCAATCTATTGTCATTGGGGGACCTAGTGTTGCTGGGGAGGTCTATTGCTGCTGTCGGGGGATCTATTGTTGCTGGGGGATATATTGTTGATGGGAGAGATCTACTGTTGAGGGAGAGGTCTATGGTTACTTGCTGCTGGGGAGTCTATTAATGCTAGCTTCTGGGTGAGTCTATTATTTCTGCGGTGGATCTATTGGTGCTTGGGCATCTATAGTTGATCAGGTGGATCTATTGCTGCTGGGGAGATCTATTGTTGCATGGGAGATCTATATGTTGCTGGCTGCAGGGGACCTATTTTACTGCCTTTCATTAGCAAATTCCATACAAAAGAATTAACATAAAAAATTATACTCTGGTGGGGATCATACCTGAGGTTTGCATGAGGTAGACGCGGGCCCCGTTGGCGGCGGCTCCGCACAGGAAGACTCCGCTCAGTAAGGCGCACAGTGTGGTCAGGCTGGAGGAGAAATCCTCGGAAGGGTTGGAATAGATGACATCGATCACTTTCCCCAGGAAGAATGGCGCAGACATGGTGATGACACTGGACACAGTGAGGAATCCCACCGCCGCTGCGACACAAATACAAAATACAACCGTTACTTATCATATACCACACTATTACTGCTGAGAACATGGACTGACCTTGCAACCCCATATCATCAACATCCCATCTCTATACACCTCATTATATACATACTGTATTTCCTTCTAGCAGGGCCGGTGCTCCCACTAGGCAAACTAGGCAGCCGCCTAGGGCGCACTACCACCTAGGGCGCAGCCATGGCCTCTGTCCTGGTGAAGCCCCAGGCGTGTAATGACCTGTGTGAGCTCCGCTCTCCTCTCCTGGCTGCTGTGAACCCCATTCAGTGCCGGCTGTCCCGAGAACACAACTGCTGCAGGTCCTCCGATGTGTCCTGACTACTGCTGACCTCCCCACTGTCACATCTCCTCACAGTAATACCTGACAGCACTGACCTTGGGACTCCTTTGATCCAGCCTGTCCCTCTGATGTGGCCTGTGTGTGAGTACAGCAGAAGGAGCGGGGCTCGGTGGAGATCATGGGAGCATGGGGAGAGGTGCAGTGGCTGTTAGCTGACCTCCTGACGGCGGGGGGGGGGGGCACCAAGGAGTGGCTGGATGGCGCTGGTGGGGACTGCTAAACAATATTGCCTGCTAGGTGCTGGGAAGAGCCCTGATAAGATGGACGATGAGGCCATGAAGGAGGTAAGGAGGAGGATTGCTCCTCTGATCTACATTGAGCTGTGTGTGGGAGGAGGGAATGTGAGTAGTGCAGGAAGTAGGAATCAGGTAGGTCAGTGTAGTGGTCAGGTAGGTCAGTGTAGGTGCCATGTAGGTCAATGTAGTGGTCAGGTAGATGAGTGTAGGGGCCAGGTAGGTCAGTGCAGTGGTCAGGTAGGTCAGTGTAGTGGCTAGGTAGGTCAGTGTAGTGGTTAGGTAGGTCAGTGTGAGTGTCAGGTAGGTCAGTGTAGTGGTCAAGCAGGTCAGTGTGAGTGTCAGGTAGGTCAGTGTAGTGGTCAGTTAGGTCAGTGTAGTGGTCAGGTAGGTCAGTGTAGGGGTCAGGTAGGTCAGTGTGTGTATCAGGTAGGTCAGTGTGTGTATCAGGTAGGTCAGTGTGTGTGTCAGGTAGGTCAGTGTAGTGGTCAGGTAGGTCAGTGTAGTGATCAGGTAGGTCAGTGTAGCGATCAGGTAGGTCAGTGTAGGGGTCAGGTAGGTCAGTGTAGTGATCAGGTAGGTCAGTGTAGTGGTCAGGTAGGTCAGTGTAGTGGTCAGGTAGGTCAGGTAGGTCAGTGTAGTGGTCAGGGTAGGGTTGAGGTAAGTCAGTGTAATGGTCAGGTAGGTCACATGTGTTGCATGTGACATTGGCAGGGCAAAGGGGGTGGGGTCAGAGCCAAGGGGGAGTGGCAAAATGAGGTTTCGCCTAGAGTTTCAAAAATCCTTGCACCAGCCCTGCCTTTTAGCAATCTGCATGTATTCAGTAAAAGAAACCTTCAATAAATAATCCAGAAAATAATGATGAAAGCAACCCTTTTTTCTTTCCTGATGTGGCAGTGAGCTGCATGACCTGTAGGGGCAAGATTACTCTCCAGCAGCCATTTGGCTCTATATACATAGCATAGTGTCTAGGTGATTAGTATTGCCACCTTGCAGCACTGGGGTCCTGGTTTGCATTTCCACCATATACACTCTTGCCTCCTACAATCAAAATCCAGCCAGGAATGCACGATATCCAGAAGCATTTTCTACATTCCACAACCACACCATCCGGTCATATACAGGAAATTTGCTTGGTGTCTTATGCTGCAGCACGATTTATAAATGTCCGCTGTGATTATGTAGAAACGACCGAGGAACAGAAATGCAGCTGTCACCTTTAAATAAAGAGCTCAAGCTAAAAAGAGCAAGCTTCTACTGTCACCAGTGCAGTACAGCGCCATCATATGACCGGTGTGGCAGTGATCAGGGGTACTGACTGATGACAGTATGTAAAAAAAAAAAAAAAAAACATTTTTGTTCAATTTTTAAAATCTTTTTTTGCTGTAACAATTTTTTCCTCTCTTTTTTTTTACACGTTTTTACATACTGTGGCCAGAGCAGTACAGTGTCCCTACTCCCTATAGTGACACTGCACTGCTCCTGGGAGGTGATCAGGATTTGTTTTTTTTATCACTATGATTGCTTTTTGCAGTAATGATCTGATCACTGTTATAAACAATCATTTTTATGAATGGAATCCATTCATGTGCCACTGTGTTATATTGTGATAGCTGTGATTGGTCACATCTATCACACAATACAGGTCTGCTAAGATTGGCTTCTGTACCAATCAGAGGGGTTACAGTAGTACACAATGAATGGCTATAAATGAAAGCCACTGTGTAAAACTGACATGTGATCACTGTGATTGGCCACATTTATCAAATGGCACAGGTCTGCTGTGATTGGCCCCTGTACCAATCAGAGAGATTGCAGTAGTACGCAATATGTACAACTGATGTGATCGCTGTGATTGGCCACATTTATCACATGGTACAGGTCTGCTCTGATTGGCCCCGTACCAATCAGAGAGATCACAGTAGTACACAATGAATGGATATACATTAAAGCCACTGTGTACAACTAACATGTGATTGCCCAAATCTATCACAAGATACAGGTCTGCTGTGCTTGGCTCCTGTACCAATCAGTGAAATCACAGTAGTACACAATGACTGGCTATAAATGAAAGCCGCTGTGTACAACTGACATGTGATAGCTGTGATTGGTACAAGCAATCACATGGTACCAGGACCAGCCCAGGAAAAATGATCCTTCTTCCTTTGTGTCCGTTGGACATAGCGGGTGGCAGGCCGCGCTGCTGCACATCCCCTAGGGTACATGAAGCACTTGAGTGGGAGGACTTCATGTGACATCCCCCTGGGACAATGGTGCTTGAATAGTAGTTAAAGATAAAGTAACAAAACCAGCTTTACACTGCATTATTTTCCTTCAGTCCAGAGCTTTTCCCCTGCAGTGCTTTTTTCCACCAGTAGATGTCCTGAGTCTGATGACCGGCATCATTTAACGCACTTCCTCTGAGCCCAGGTGGTCCTGGATCTGTTCCCAGCCTGTGACTGGGTAAGGAAAAGAGGAAGCAGCACAGTGATGAGCTCATCTCCTACTGCTCTTGCCCTCTTGTTTCTTCCACTCACACTCCAGTTCTGCTTCACAGGGAATGCAAACTAACACTGCTTCATTAATTTATCTGCTTGCCAACCGCCTCACATATGAGTACAGTGGCAGATTGGCTCTCCTATGCTGGATCACGTCTAAATTGATTGGAAGGGAAGTGGTATTAGTCCATAGCTGACCACTATGAGTGTTGGCCAGCAATGAAGCTCATCTTGGCTCCAAGCTTCAAAGTAGCAGGAGAAATGTCCACATGGTGAACATCGTGACAAACCCATGGTAGGAGAGTGAATGGCAACCTCAGCCTGAGCTCTGACCAGGCCACCTTCCCAACGCATTTCGGTCCACCCCTCGGAGCTTAATCATAGGGATTAACCGCGTTGGGGGGAGTTGCCTGGTTGGAACTCAGCATGAGGCTGCCATTCACTCTCTAACCACTGGTTTGTCACCATGTGTGGCATGTGGACATCTGCACAAACAAATGGTAATATTCTGGCCCATCGACTCGCCTTGATATGATCCAATCTGAATCAATCGGCAGGGAAGTTATGGCTATTTGATTGTTTTCAGATTAAATCAATTTGATTGAACCAACCATTGATCAAAAAAAATAATCAACCAAACTCAAGCCTTGCCCGTCTGTCCCTTGACACAGACACCCTCCCGAGTTTTTCACATTGCGCAATTACCCACATACTCCTGGCAGCCAGACTCGTCCTAACCAGAAACTGGAAAAACCCTCTACCCCCTTCCACAACAGAAGTGCTCTCCTTGACGGATACACATTATTCATACGAGATGATGATGGCCATATCAGTAGAGCACTCACAAAAGCTAATCAAGCAATGGTCACCTTGGTGTAGATGGCTTCATGACCCCAACAAAGGCAAAATCCCATAAACAGTCTGGTTTTCCACCACTTTTAATAAGCTTTGTTCGAAACCAACTCATCGCCTATGGCTGGTTATATTTAATATCACCATTACTAATCTTGGAGAGGTGGGGGTGGGAAGGGGCCGCCTCACACCCCCGGCCGCCGCGCGATCCTGTCACGGTGGGTGGGGCTGGGGGGAGGCCCATCTCGCTACACCTTGCTTTGAATTTACAATTAAGTCGTATCAATGAATGTATCATAGCTACAGAGCACACCTTTCCTGGATGTCCATATTCTCCATCTCTAAACCTATATAAGACAACCGTTTGTTATATCTCTATTAGTGTTGAGCGAACCCGGACTGTAACGTTCGGGTCCGTACCGAACTTTCGGGTGTCCGTGGCACGGACCCGGACATTTCAAAAATCGTTCGGGTTCGGTCCGGGGTTCTGCTATTTTACTCCACGTGTTGAGAAGCTGCAGGGCAGCCAATCAACAAGTGTTTCACTGGTTTGCCCTTAGAAGCCATCACAGCCATGCCTACTAATGGCATGGCTGTGATTGGCCGGTGCATCATGTGACCCAGCCTCTTTATAAGCTGGAGTCACAGTGCTGCAGTCACATGCTCCTTGGGTTAGTGTAGGGAAAGGTAGCTGACTGCGTGAGGGACAGAATTGAGACATTTTAAGACCTGATCCTGCATCCTGAGATAGATTACTTTACTACTGCTGTCTGTGCTGTTGCTCTGAGGACAGATAGCAGAAATTAGAG
>BLSH010096459.1:13252-24809 GCA_018402905.1 Glandirana rugosa | reverse complement strand
GCCCTACCCGCCCCCCCCCCCCCGGACACAGTGAGCGCGCCTCCGGCGGCGCGCATGCGCTCACAGTGCATGATCTCGCAGTCGCCATCATATGATGGTGGTTTGCGATATCAAACCACTTTGCGGTTGGCGGTCGGCAAGTGGTTAATATAAATCAAAACCAAAGCAAAGCTTAATTTACACCGTTAAAGTATGCTAATTATTATTTTAAAATTGTATTTAATTTTTTTTTTTTGTCTGAGTATACACCTGAGGGGAGGCCAATACGTTCTTACCCTCACCATGATCTGGATGTGCTAGGGATCTGACATTTTGCAAGTTTATAGGTGGATACGTTAGTAATATGCATGCCAATGTTTGTTTCTGTAGGTCGTGGTGAACTATAGTCAGAGCCAAGAGAAATGGAGTAGGTGTCACGCCAGACAAAGTTGAATACCGAGCCGTGATTAGGTTCCTTCATCTTCAAGGGAAATCTGCCCAAATAATCCATGAAGAGATGCCAGTTGTGTATGGACCATGGGTGAAAGTTGTATATCCATTTGATACTGCGTCGTACCCCATGATTTCCAATGAGTACCGTTCATATCTGTGCGACTTCAAAGTAGTCCCTGCATTACTTTGGTTGCGACTTGAGGTCCATAGACCTCAAGAATACACAGACATTGCTTCAAGTTGCATTAAAATCGCTGCAAAAATCGCTGTAAAAATCACAGCAAAATCGCGCACCTTTCAGATCGCAATAGCAATAGTGGAAACTAAAGAAATGAGTAAAACATGGAAACATGCTTCATCACTCACCCCTAAAAAGGCTAAGGTGCAACCAGCGGCGGCTGGTCAATATGGGGCGCTTGGGCGCCGCCTCCCCGCTGGGAAGAAGAAAAAAAAATCAGCCCGACCTCCTAAAGGAGGCGCCGGTATATTGACTTTTTTTCTTCTTCGGCTCCTTGCTGTCAGCTGACAGCAAGTAGTGAGCCAATTGGTTAGTCCTAAAGCTCTATGTATGTGCGCTGAAATAGCAAACATACATAGACTGATTGGCTGCCCCGAGCCAGTGACTGCTAGTGATTGGCTTGTCACTGTGCTGTGGGCAGGGGCGGGTCCAGAGCAGCTGACTCGAGGAGATGAGGACTCGGAGGTACTGTGCTGTAATGGCTACAATACCTGTGTAATGCCTCCCTGTCCGCTGTGTAGTGGCTTCCTGTCCCCTGTGTAATGGCTCCCTGTCCCTGTGTTCTGGCTACACTACCTGTGTTCTGGCTACAATACCTGTGTAATGGCTGAGTCCCTGTCCCTTGTGTTCTGGCTACAATACCTGTGTAATGGCTACAATACCTGTGTATTGGCTCCCTGTCCCCTGTGTAATGGCCACCTGACCCTGTGTAATGGCTACAATTCCTGTGTAATGGCCACCTGACCCTGTGTAATGGCTACAATACCTGTGTACTGGCTCCCTGTCCCTGTGTAATGGCTACAATACCTGTGTAATGGCTCCCTGCCCCCTGTGTAATGGCTACAATACCTGTATAATGGCTACACTTCCTGTGTAATGGCCACCTGGCCCTGTGTTCTGGCTACAATACTTGTGTAATGGCTTCCTGTCCCCTGTGTTCTGGCTACAATCCCTGTGTACTGGCTCCATGTACCCTATGTTCTGGCTACAATACCTGTGTACTGGCTACCAGTCCCCTGTGTTCTGGCTACAATACCTGTGTACTGGCTTCCTGTCCCTGTGTTCTGGCTACAAAACCTGTGTACTGGCTACTTGCCCCCTGTGTTCTGGCTACACAACCTGTGTACTGGCTACTTGCCCCCTGTGTTCTGGCTACAATACTTGTCTACTGGCTACCTGCTCCCTGTGTTCTGGATACAATACCTGTGTAATGGCTCCCTGTCCCTGTGTTCTGGCTACAATACCTGTATAATGGCTCCCCGTCCCTGCGTTCTGGCTACAATACTTTTTATTTTTTTTTTTTTAAAGACGGCGGCATATCAGACGCTTTTGACACTCTTTTGGGACCAATGACCTTTATACAGCGATCAGTGCTAAAAATAGCCACTGATTACTGTATAAATGTGATTGGCAGGGAAGGGGTTAAACTCCAGGGGGCGATCAAGGGGTTAACCGCGTTCCCTTACTGTGTTCTAACTGTGTGAGAGCTGGGCTGACAGGGGCATGACAGATCTCACTGTTCCCGATCACTGGGAACAGTAGATCAGTGTCATGTCCCCTGACAGAGCGGGGATCCGCTGTGTTTACATTGGCAGATCCCCGTTCTGCCCCTGTAGAAAGCGATCGCGGGTCGCCGGTGGACATAGAGTTTGCCCGACCCGTGGGCATGCTCAAGCAGCGTGCGCTAGCGGCCGGCGCACTCCCTCCCGCAGCTGCCATACAGCTACCTTGATTTGCGCAGGAGAGCCAACCTGCCGTTTTGATGGTGGCTGGCCGGCAAGCGGTTAACCACTCAAAGCCCGCCCACCGCATGTATACTGCGGCAGGGCGGCTCTATTGCATGAAACAACACACCTGTATGTTGTTTTGTGTAATAGATACTGTGGGCACGTGCGGGCCCGCTGCATGGAGGGGGAGCCAATGAGCGGGTCCGGCGGACCTAATGTCCGCCGGCCACCCACAGTCGCTGCCGAATAGGCAAATGGAATAACCATTTTATTTATCAAACATTTATTTATGATTAAGTCTATATATTGGTCATATTCTTGGTTGTGTTCAAATGCCATTTACACCTCCAGCTGTGAAGATGCCTATCTACGCCTTTTTCCCACAGAACTACTAGAAGTGACACGTCTATGTGAAGCAAGTATTTCGCATTTCAATCAAGATTTGACATCAAAGAACCTTTAACTAGCGAGTTCCCACCCTTTGGTAAAACATATAAATTGTATTACATGGCCCTAGCAGGTTTAGAGAAATTCTTTAGAAATGATCACCATGTAGTGCATTGCTCTCCCTGCCTGTAGCTAGCTACATTCTTGTATAATAAATGCATCTATTTTTCAATGTGGCTTCAGCAGTCAAAATGTTACTGAACCCAAAGAGTCTTGAGGTTTCCCCTTCACTCCACAGAGAGGCAGAATGGGGATCTGTAAACAAGGCAGATCCCCGTTCTGACAGGTAAGTACTCTTCTGTTCCGATCTTCTGTTCCTAGTGATCAGGAGCACAGATCTCTGTCTTCTTCCGGTCAGCCCATCCCCCACACAGTTAGAAAACACTTGCAGGGAACACATTTAACCCTTTGATCGCCCCTGATGCTAACCCCTTCCCTGCCAGTGTCATTTATACAAATCGTGAACACTCTCTTCCTCCAGTCATTCCATCCCCTACACAGTTAGAAAGCACTCCCAGGGAGCACACTAAACACTTTGATTGCCCCTGATGCTAACCCCTTCCCTGCCAGTGTCATTAGCACAGTGTCAGTCTATATTTTTAGCTCTGATCACCGTATTGGTGTCACTGGTCCCCAAAAAGTGTCACTGAGTGTCCAATGTGTCCGCCGCAATATCGCAGTCCCGCTAAAAAAATCGCAGATCGCCGCCATTACTAGTGAAAAAAAAAATAACAAGTCCATCAATCCATCCCATAGTTTGTAGACGTTACAACTTTTGCGCAAACCAATCAATATTTGATTATTGGGATTGTTTTTACTAAAAATACGTAGAATATATATTAGCCCAACTGATAAAGAAATTAGATTTTTTACTTTTTTTTTTTGGATATTTATTATAGCAAAAAGTATACTATCTATATATATATATATATCTTTTTTTTTTTTTTTTTAAATGGTTGGCCTTTTTTTGCTTATAGCGCAAAAAATAAAAACCGCAGAGGTGATCAAATACCGCCAAAAGAAAGCCCCACAGTTAGAAAACACTCTCTAGGAGCACACTTAACCCTTTTGATCACCCCTGATGTTAACCCCTTCCCTGCCAGTGTCATTTATACAAATCAGGAACACAGATGTCTCTCTTCCTCCAGTCAGTCCATCCCCCACACAGTTAGAAAACACTCTCTAGGAGCACACGTAACCCTTTGATCACCCCTGATGTTAACCCCTTCCCAGCCAGTGTCATTTATACAAATCAGGAACACTCTCTTCCTCCAGTCAGTCCATCCCCCACACAGTTAGAAAGCACTCCCAGGGAACACACTAAACACTTTGATCACCCCTGATGGGTAACCCCCTTCCCTGCCAGTGTCATTTATACAAATCGGGAACACAGATGTCTCTCTTCCTCCAGTCAGTCATCCCCCCACACAGTTAGAAAGCACTCCCAGGGAACACATTTAACCCTTTGATCGCCCCTGATGTTAACCCCTTCCCAGCCAGTGTCATTTATACAAATCAGAAACACTCTCTTCCTCCAGTCAGTCCATCCCCCACACAGTTAGAAAACACTCCCTAGGAGCACACTAAACACTTTGATCACCCCTGATGGGTATCCCCCTTCCCTGCCAGTGTCATTAGCACAGTGTCAGCGTATATTTTTAGCTCTGATCCCTGTATTGGTGTCACTTGTACCCATAAAGTGTCATTGAGTGTCCAATGTGTCCGCCGCAATATTGCAGTCCCGCTAAAAAAATCGCAGATTGCCGCTATTACTAGTGAAAAAAAAAAATAACAAGTCCATCAATCTATCCCATAGTTTGTAGACGCTACAACTTTTGCGCAAACCAATCAATATTTGCTTATTGTGATTTTTTTTACTAAAAATATGTAGAAGAATATATATTGGCCCCAACTGATGAAGAAATTAGATTTTTTACTCTTTTTTTTTTTTTTTTTTTGGATATTTATTATAGCAAAAAGTAAAAAATATATATATATTTTTTTCAAAATGGTTGGCCTTCTTTTGCTTATCGCGCAAAAAATAAAAACCGCAGAGGTGATCAAATACCACCAAAAGAAAGCCCCACAGTTAGAAAGCACTCTCTAGGAGCACACTTAACCCTTTTGATCACCCCTGATGTTAACCCCTTCCCTGCCAGTGTAATTTATACAAATCAGGAACACAGATGTCTCTCTTCCTCCAGTCAGTCCTTCCCCCACACAGTTAGAAAGCACTCCCAGGGAACACATTTAACCCTTTGATCGCCCCTGATGCTAACCCCTTCCCTGCCAGTGTAATTTATACAAATCGTGAACACTCTCTTCCTCCAGTCAGTCCATCCCCCACACAGTTAGAAAACACTCCCAGGGAACACATTTAACCCTTTGATGACCCCTGATGCTAACCCCTTCCCTGCCAGTGTAATTTATACAAATCGTGAACACTCTCTTCCTCCAGTCAGTCCATCCCCCACAGTTAGAAAGCACTCCCAGGGAACACATTTAACCCTTTGATCGCCCCTGATGGGTAACCCCTTCCCTGCCAGTGTCATTAGCACAGTGTCAGCATATATTTTTTAGCACTGATCCCTGTATTGGTGTCACTGGTCCCCAAAAAGTGTCACTGAGGGTCCAATGTGTCCGCCGCAATATCGCAGTCCTGCTAAAAAATCGCAGATCGTCGCCATTACTAGTGAAAAAAAAAATAACAAGTCCATCAATCCATCCCATAGTTTGTAGACGCTACAACATTTGCGCAAACCAATCAATATTTGCTTATTGTGATTTTTTTTACTAAACATATGTACAAGAATATATATTGGCCCCGACTGATGAAGAAATTCTATTTTTTACTTTTTTTTTTTGGATATTTATTATAGCAAAAAGTAAAAAATATATATATATTTTTTTCAAAATGGTTGGCCTTCTTTTGCTTATCGCGCAAAAAATAAAAACCGCAGAGGTGATCAAATACCACCAAAAGAAAGCCCCACAGTTAGAAAGCACTCTCTAGGAGCACACTTAACCCTTTTGATCACCCCTGATGTTAACCCCTTCCCTGCCAGTGTAATTTATACAAATCAGGAGCACAGATGTCTCTCTTCCTCCAGTCAGTCCTTCCCCCACACAGTTAGAAAGCACTCTCTGGGAGCACACATAACCCTTTTGATCACCCCTCATGTTAACCCCTTCCCTGCCAGTGTAATTTATACAAATCAGGAGCACAGATGTCTCTCTTCCTCCAGTCAGTCCATCCCCCACACAGTTAGAAAGCACTCTCTAGGAGCACACTTAACCCTTTTGATCACCCCTGATGTTAACCCCTTCCCTGCCAGTGTAATTTATACAAATCAGGAGCACAGATGTCTCTCTTCCTCCAGTCAGTCCATCCCCCACACAGTTAGAAAGCACTCTCTAGGAGCACACTTAACCCTTTGATCACCCCTGATGTTAACCCCTTTTCTGCCAGTGTCATTTATACAGTGACAGTGTATGTTTTTAGCAATGTCGCAGTCCCACTAAAAATCATTGATCGCCAACATTACTAGTAGAAATAAAATAAATAAATAAAAAGTCCATAAAAGTATCCCATAGTTTGTAGACCCTACAACTTTTGTGCAAACCAATCAATATACGCTTATTGGGATATTATTTTTTTTTTTTTTACCAAAAACATGTAGAAGAATATATATTGGCCTAAACTGATAAAGAAATTTAGATTTTTTGCATTTTATTTTTTTTGGATATTTATTGTAGCAAAAAGTAAAAGATATATTTTTTTTCAAAATTTTCAGTCTTTTTTTGTTTATAGCGCAAAAAATAAAAAACGCAGAGGGGATCAAATGCCACCAAAAGAAAGCTCTATTTGTGTGAAAAAAAGGACATCAATGTGTTTGGGCAGAACGTCGCACGACCGCGCAATTGTCAGTTGAAGTAACGCAGTGCCGCATAGGCGTGCGCACATAGGGTTGCAGTTGTGCCTGGGCACACCCTAATCACCCTGTACTGTACAGATTACCCCCTGCTGCCTTGGCTGCAGAGAAAGGGACCAGGGAATCTCTGTCCTCAGTCCCTTTCTCTTTTTAAACAGTGAGACATCATGGGTCTTATTAGACCCCTGATATTTCACCAAAGCCCACCAGCAGGGCTCCTAAATAAAATTGCAAAAAAATAATAATATAATATCGTAAGAAAATAATAAAAAAACTAAATTGCAAAAAAAATATAATATTGTAAGAAAATAATAAAAAAAACAAAATTGCAAAAAAATTATATAATAAGAAAATAATAAAAAACAAAATTGCAAAAAAATAATATAACATTGTAAGAAAAGAATAAAAAAACAAAATTGTAAAAAAAAATAAAATAAAAATAAACTACTGACACTGATCTCTGTCCTTCTGCCATATACACACACTCATGTTTGTTTGCGGTGCGCACCCTAATGCCATAGGCTGCGCACACCTATGCTTCCGGGGCTGAAGGGGTTAAAAGGATTGGACTTTTTTTTTTTTTTTTTTTATATTTCAATCTTTATTAACAATTTGTAAAAGGATACAAGGTGCAGTGAAAAGGTCAAACCATGTACAGTATATGAGGACATCTTATTGTGACACAGTTATATAACAATTCCTGGAAAGGAAGGCAATGACCTGGAGCAACTGACAATGTCACAGACAGTAAGTTATCCCAACCTCTCTATAGGAAGAAGGAGAAATAAGAGGGGGGGACGGGGACGAAGGGTGTGGATGGGGAGGGTGTAGGGAAGAGGTGAAGAAGGGGAAACATCCTACCAGTCACTTTTCTTCCTTGTTCTAAACTGACCACACAAAGTACAGAAGCTGATCTATGTTAGCGTGGTCAGTATTCAACCTTTGGCTGACTATTCAGAAGTACAGGACACTGTGCAGACACACAGCATGCCAGTACTGGGTAGTTTCATTTAGCCCCCATGCCTCCCAACCAATTACAGTCTGCCCCTGACACACACACCCACCCAATCACAGCCTTGCTTTTGAACACACCCACTGCTGAAATACAGCCTACATCTTCCCTTGGGCTGAACAGACTATGGAATGCAGGCACATAGTAGGTTTGATTAACCCGTTAAAGAGGAAGTAAACCCCATCAGGGTTTATTTCCTCTATATTTCCCTGCAAAGTAGAAGCATAATGGGCTATTATGCATCACATGTGCCACTTACCTGCAAACAAAGCCTGCAATGTCCCCTGTGCTGGCAGCGTCCATCTTCTGCCCCTCTTCCTTCCGGGGCCACGATCTCCGGTGCTGTGACTGGCCAGAGTCGCGTGACGTCACTCCCGCGCATGCGCACGGGAGCCGCCAGTCACGGCATGACCACAGTGAAGAAACGGCACAGAGGCCGTTTCTCCACTGCGCATGTGACCAAATGATGTCGGCACAGCTAATACACTGCATATCTCCTGAACCATGCAGGTCTGGGAGATATGCAGGGCACCTACAGGTGAGCCTTATTATAGGTCTTATTATAAGCTTACCTGTAGGTCAAAGTGGTTGTCACGAGTTGACAACCACTTTAAAGCGGAGTTCCACCCAAAAGTGGAACTTCCACTTTAAGGGGAGACGACCCCCGACGTGCCACAACTGGCATGTCATTTTTTTTGAGGGGGGGGGGGTCCCAGGTCCACTTCCTCTCCCATAACCGTGGCTCCGGAAGGAATTTCACCTCCCCCCTCCCTCTCGGCGATCTTCTGGGACACGTCACAGGTCTCAGAACATACGCTGGCCATTCACAAGACGCAGCGTGACTCGCACATGCGCAGTGCGCGCCCGCCAAAGCCGGGTGCCCACACTTGTGATGCCGGCGCCGCCGAGGGGAGGGGGAGAAGAGCGAGCCCTCTGGCGACCGCATCGCTGGAGTCAGGGACAGGTGAGGGTGCGATTGTTAAAAGTCAGCAGCTACACTTTTTGTAGCCGCTGACTTTTAACTGGGCGGACCTCCGCTTTAAGGACTGGAAAGGATTCACCCCCTTCCTGACCAGGCCATTTTTTGCGATTCGGCACTGCGTCGCTTTAACTAACAATTGCACGGTCGTGCGACCTTGTACCCAAAACAATTGATGTCCATTTTTTCCCACAAATAGAGCTTTCTTTTGATGATATTCGATCACCTCTGCGGTTTTTATTTTTTGCACTATAGACAAAAAAAGACCGACAATTTTGAAAAAAAATCTATCTTTTACTTTTTGCTATAATACATATCCAAAAAAAGTAAAAAAAACGTATTTATACATCAGTTTAGGCCGATATATATTCTTCTACATATTTGTGGTAAAAAATATTGCAATAAGCGCATATTGATTGATTTGCGCAAAAGTTATCACGTCTACAAAATAGGGGATAGATTTATGGTATTTTTATTATTATTTTTTTACTAGTAATGGCGGTGATCAGTGATTTTTAGCGGGACTGTGACATTGCGGCAGACAGATCGGACACCTAACTGACATTTTTACACTTTTTTGGGAACCAGTGACATTATTACAGTGATCAGTGCTAAAAATATGCACTGTCACTATACTAATGACACTGGCAGGGAAAGGGTTAACACTAGGGGCAATCAAGGGGTTAAAGGTGTTCCCTCACTGTGTGTTCTAACTGTATGGGGGATGGGCTGCCTGGGGAAACACACAGATCCATCTTCCTGCATAGCAGAAAGACAGGATCTATAGTATGTGATCTCCACCTACACAGGCAGATCCCCGTTCTGTCACTGCGGGGGGGGGGGGGGGGGGTGATCGTGGGTGGTCGGCGGACATAGAGTCCGCCAGACCCGATTATTGACTCCCCTGCTGGCTAGGGGGAGCACGCACGCGGTTCCGGTGGCGCGCGGGCGCCCGCAAAAGCCAGTTCCCGCACCGACATACTGCTATGGAGATTCGTGGGAATGAGCCGACCTGCCGCAGCGTAATGACGGCAGCTGGTTGGCAAGTGGTTGACTAAAGGCAAATAAACTGTCAGGGCTTAATAAACAAGCAGACGCTCTGCTGACTTCCATCATCCAATCACGTGCAAGCAAAAATACTGTTTTTTTTTTTTTTCCTTGCATGTGATTGGGTATTATTTGCAAAGTCAAGCCTTACCTCATTTACTGAGCTCTGGTGCAACTGCACTTTGCAAAGTGCACAGTATGTTTGCCTTTAGTAAATGAACCCCTGTGTGTCTGCACATTTTCCTTTAAAGCGGAGTTCCACCCAAAAGTGGAACTTCCGCTGGTTGGATTCCTCCCCCCCTCAGGTGTCACATTTGGCACCTTTCAGGGGGGAGGGGGAAGAGGACACTTGTCTTTAGACAGGTGTCCTTTTCCACACATCCGGGAGCTTTGGCCGGCGGACGCGGCCGCTGACGTCAGCAGCCCGGCTCCCTCCTCCCTGCCCGCTCTGCTTCTGGCCGCCTGGCCAATAGCAGAGTGCGGCAGAGCATTGCGCATGCGCGGTAAGGTGCCCGGCGTGAAGCTGTGCTGATTACACGTCCGGGTTCCCTTACCCGCGATGGAGGCGGCTGCACCCGTCCCCCGATCCGAAGATCAGCGGCAGTGCCGACATCGCTGGACTCCAGGACAGGTAAGTGTCCTAATATTAAAAGTCTGTATGTGTAGCTGCTGACTTTTAATTTTTTTTTCCTACCTCGGACCTCCGCTTTAACCCCACTCCCCACTATCAGGAAAAAAGGATGCATAGTCACATGCAGTGTTGCCAACCATCAGGTTTTTACTGACAGCCAGTAAAAAAGGCCACTCCTGCCAATAAATTCCAGTGACAGGAAAAAGTTGCCAGTTAGGCTTGTGCAATTTATTTAGTTCCTGAATTTCGTTTTTACCGAATTGTGCAAAATTCCGCAATTCGGAGGAATTTTCCCTTTTCCAATTTGAAAATTCGGAAATTCGCGATAATTCGGAAATTCGGCAATCGGAACAGCCGAAAATCTGAAATTTGGAAATCCGAAAATTCGAAAAATAATAAAGAACATTTGAAATAATATCTAAGTAATAAATAACTATTAAATTATAGGTATTGGAATTGCTTTGAAAATATGACTGTCAGTGATAAATTTCATATTTAAGTTCACTAACAGCCAATTTTTTAAGGAAATTCCAATACCTATAATTTAATAGTTATTTATTATTATTTCAAATGTTCTTTATTATTTCTTACTGACTTATTATATTGAAAATAAAATAAATATTTTTTTCCCCTTAACCCCTTGCCGACCGCTGATCGGCAATTGGCGGTGGCAGGGTGGCTCGTGAGCGCAAATCGCCGTCATATGACGGCGGCCACGCTCACGAGCCTAGGCGCGCCCGCACGCTCACTGTGTTCGGGGAGGGCCAGGGAGCGGGTGCGGCGGCTTCGATTGCCGCCGGCTACCCACGATGGCCCCCCCGAGCGGAGGAACGGAGGTCCGTGTATGTAAACACGGACCTCCACTCTGTGTGAAGGGGGAAGGGCTGTGATCACAGCCTTCCTGTATACGAAGGCTGTGACCACTTCCCTTCCCCAGCCAGGGCAGTCCCCATACAGTTAGAACACGCACAGGGAACATAGTTAACCCTTAGAGTGCCCCCTGCAGGTTAACCCCTTCACTGCCAATGGCATTTACACAGTAATCAGTGCATTTTTATAGCACTGATCGCTGTATAAATGCCAATGGTCCCAAAAAAGTGTCAAAATGGTCC
>BLSH010096459.1:0-13242 GCA_018402905.1 Glandirana rugosa | reverse complement strand
AGGCATACACAAATCATATCTAAAACCAACAATCCAACACATTGCAGTTTACCTGTCCGTAGATGAGGTGGCTGTATTAGTGGGGTTTTTCTTAGGCTTTTCACCTGGTAATTTAGGTTCACTTTCAAAAACACTCTTCCTGACCCTGTGGGGGAGATTTACTAAAAATTGGTCGCTCTGAATCTGGTGCAGCTGTGCATGGAACCAAATCAACTCCTAACTTCAGGTTGTTCACGTAAAGCTGAACACCATCTTTTGTTAGACTTTACATAGTTAGTTTAGGCCACTAGATGTGCGGTATAAACTGTATGTAGCTGCAGCAACATACTGCACTGTGTTCCAGGTTCGAGCTGAAACTTCCAGTCTCATACCCAGCACACAGTAGAGTATCACAGCAGCTCTCAGCCATTTACAGAATCTTTCTGTGAATGGCTGAGCGCCGCTGTGATAGACTCTAATGTGTTCTGGAAGCCTCGGCTCAAACCCGGAACTCAGTGCAGTGCAGTGCACATCCAGTGGCCTCACATGTTAGTGAGGAATAGGTCCCAAGCTGGCCCAAACAAACTATGTAAAGTCTAAAATGATGGAGTTTAGCTTTAATCTTTGGCAATAAAACCTGGAAGAGGACTGGTTTCTATGCAGGAATGCACCAGATTTTGCATTCTCCAGTCTCAGTAAATAACCCCCTTTATGTCCACACTTGCCACAAAGTCAGGTATGCTACAATACAATTTTATTTTTAGGTACACTTTAACCACTTGCCGACCGCCGATCGGCATCTGACGGCGGAAAAGTGGTTCGTTCCCGCAAAACGCCGTCATACGACGGCGGCTGCGGGATCGAGCTTAGTGAGCGCGCGCGCGCCGCCGGAGGCACGCCCGCATGCTCACTGTGTTCGGGGAGGGCCAGGGAGCGGGTGCGGCGGCTTCGATTGCCGCCGGCTACCCACGATGGCCCCCCCGAGCGGAGGAACGGAGGTCCGTGTATGTAAACACGGACCTCCACTCTGTGTGAAGGGGGAAGGGCTGTGATCACAGCCTTCCTGTATACGAAGGCTGTGACCACTTCCCTTCCCCAGCCAGGGCAGTCCCCATACAGTTAGAACACGCACAGGGAACATAGTTAACCCTTAGAGTGCCCCCTGCAGGTTAACCCCTTCACTGCCAATGGCATTTACACAGTAATCAGTGCATTTTTATAGCACTGATCGCTGTATAAATGCCAATGGTCCCAAAAAAGTGTCAAAATGGTCCGACATGTCCGCTGAAATATCGCAGTACCGCTAAAAATCGCAGATCGTCACCATTACTAGTAAAAAAAAAACAACAATGAATTCTCATCATCTGTAAACGCGACCACTTTTGCGCAAACCAATCAATAAACGCCGATTGCGATTTTTTTTATGAGGAAGAATATAAATCGGCCAAAAACGGTGAAAAAAAAATGTGTTTTATATTTTTATATTTTTTTTTTTTGGATTTGTATTTTAGCAAAAAGTAAGAAATTTGGGGTTTTTTTGCAAAATTGTTGCTCTTCTTTTGTTTATAGCGGCGATCAGAAATGACGCAGCGGTGATCAAATACCACCAAAAGAAAGCTCTATTTGTGGGAAAAAAAAGGACGCAAATTTCGTTTGGGTACAACGCCGCACGACCGCGCAATTGTCAGTTAAAGCGACGCAGTGCCGAATCGCAAAAGGGCTCCGGTCCTAAAGCAGGAAATCCTTCCGGGGCTGAAGTGGTTAATATCTACCTTAAATCACATTGCTAATTGCATATTGTACTTACTTGTAGCCTTAATACTGAAATTTGCACTTAAAACTGTAATTTTGTAACTTTTGGAAATTCCAGTAAAAACTTGGCTGTGCCAGTAAATTTTGGGTGTGGTGTCAGTAAATTTAATTTTGGTAGGTTGGCAACACTGGTCACATGACAGAACTTTTTAACCTTGCATAGCTATAGCTGCATTAGAAAGTATCTATAACATTGTATGTTCACAACTTATTTAGTCAAAAAACTGTATCTCTACCTTTAGATTGTAAGCTCTACGAGCAAGGCCCTCCTATTCCTTCTGTATTGAACTGTATTGCAATTGTACTGTGACCCTTCTTTATTGTAAAGCGCTGCGCAAACTGTTGGCGCTATATAAATCCTGTATAATAATAATTTGGTATGTTTGCAGAATTCCATAGTCTAGTAATACCGAGTTTAGCCACAAGGTACAAATGCATGAGCACGACTCTGGTGTTTAGAGGAAACTGTTTGACTCTGAGTTGTAGTGCAAGTGATGGGTCAGATGCTATTTAAGTTCCTAGGATATTAGAGGCCAGGGCACAGATCTTATCCCAGTAAGACTGGACTGATCTACACTTCCATAGTACATGGTGGAGGGAGCCAGTTTTCTCAGAGAGTCTCCAGCATAAGGAGTAGCTTGCTGAATACAATTTGGAAGTCTGAAGGAGGTAAGATACCAGCAGTGGACTATTTTTTGGACTGGTTTCCAATGGTTTGTACATTGGGAGGACTTATAGTGTGTAGAGAGTGCTCTTTGCCAAGAAGATTCAGAGAACAAGTCACCAAATTCTAATTCCCAGCTATACATGGTGTTAGATTTATAGAAGGCAATATTGCCATTCAGTAGAATATAGACCATAGATGTTCTGTCAGGTAACCTGGGATCAGGTGACAGATGCACCCCGTTGTTGTTAGAGATGCACCACTAAGGTTGTGGACCCTAGCTGACTGCTGCAAATGGAGCTCTGGGTGGTTCTGGAAAGCAGGGCCACTGAAGCACGGACACAAATTATACAGGGAGCTAGAGCAAAGGTTTCCCCAGGGCTCAGAGTCTAAGAGCCAGCAGGTTTTCGCCAGAGACTCTGATGGTGAGGATGGCCTTGGCTGCAACTGACACCAGGTCGTGGCTCCCAGGGTCTCCCAGCTAACATTCATGGCTGGCTACTGGTGGATAGAGAGGAAGCAGCAGTGCAAGACAACAAGGAAGAGTCAGTAGGAAAGCCAAGGGTCAGGGCAACGAGCAGATAGGGACAGACAGGAGAGCACGCCCAGGTCAAAGAACGAGCCAAGGTCGGTAACGGAATCAGACAAAGAGCACACAGCAGTCACCACATACTGGAAGCCTAAAACACAATGTTCCTTGTTTAGAGGCTGGGGTGGAGCCCTGCTGAGGGAATATTACTTAAGCACACAGGTAAGAGGTGCACGGCCTTATGAAAATATAGACGGGGCAGATATGTCAATACATAGGGGCAACAAATGTTTACAGAGGAAATGATGGACTCCGTAAGTATGAGAAGTTATCTGAGCAGTACTAAATTATATCTAGTGTGCAGAGATTCAAAAGGGCAAATAGTGTGATTTCCATAAAGATCAGATAACCAGGTGAGGCCCTTGGATTTCCAAGAATGAAGGTTGAGGACCACAATAGCAGGGCCGGCTCTACCACTAGGCAGAGTAGGCGGCCGCCTAGGGCGCACTGCCACCTAGGGGTGCCTGCCTGCTGTTGATCTGTCACTGGCTGCTCTTCATTGATTCATGTAAAAACTGACACTGCCTGACTGAGATAATGATTGTATTATCACATGCCATTTGAAAATGGATATAGAAATAGTGACTGATCTGCCAAATACCCCCCTCTGCCCCCACCCCCCGTGAGGCTGTATTTGATGGGCACAGGTGAAGTTGTATTTGATGGGCACAGGTGAAGTTGTATTTGATGAGCACAGGTGAGGCTGTATTGATTGGCGCTGGTGAAGCTGTATATGATGGGCACATGTGAGGCTGTATATGATTGGCACTGGTGAAGCTGTATTTGATGGGTGCTGGTAAGGCAGCATTTGATTGGCGCTGATCAGGCTGCAATTCATTGGCGCTGATCAGGCTGGGCAGAGAAAAGGGGGTGGAATCAGGGGTGGAGCCAAGGGGGGCAGCAAAATGAGGTTTCGCCTAGGGTGTCAAAAATCCTTGCACCAGCCCTGCACAATAGTACTGCAGACCATATGAGGGTTGCATTAATTAACGGATAATCTAGTACTAGTTTGATTGATATAGGTGTGTAACAAGAGACCTTATTTTTAAAAAACAGAGATTGACACTTGCCTCACAATAATGAGTAATATTACTCAATCCCATACAGCCATTGTGTCCATGTCTTCTTGTTATTGAAAATGGGCATCTGGGAGGTTTGTGTCCCTGAGCATAGTGAATGAAAAGTCATTGTACTGTAGAAAGGTGATAAAGCAGGAGTTGGATAATGACAGTTAAATAGATAGAGCGGTTTGGGAAGCATTGTCATTTTCAGGGCCACAATCCTACCTGCTTTGGAAAGTTCATGGGATTGAAGATAGTGTAGGACTTGGTTCAAGGACAACAAAAAGGGGTTTGTAGTTCAATTTGTATAGGCGCGAGGTAGAGGCCAACATTTGTATGCCTAAAAAAGTAAGTGCATTGGTGGCCCATGTCAAAAGAAATGTTGCAAGGAGTTAAGATTTAAGGTTAGGCAGGATGTGCATACCTTGGATTTGGGACTTATTTGCGTTAGTAATAGTGAGGCCACACACAATTGAGAAAGAATGAGTTGTACCTCTTAGTAATAGATACTGTAAGAAAATAGGATAAACAAAATAGACATCTAATCTCAGAATGACATCTGCAAATAAGCTAATTATGGTCATGAAGATCATGTAATTCCAGTACTTGAGATGTGTGGATTGGGCCTTCTCATTTCTGTTACGGTTTTGAAGATAATAGGAGAGAGAGTTTAGTTTGCCGCCCCCCCCCCCCCCCAAAAAAAAAATATTGAGCACCAGCCGCCACTGTCCGCTCCGGTACTCATGTGGTCTCTAATACGTTGGGAGGACCACACAATCGCTTAACGTCCACATTTGACCAACATTAGAAAGCGCTATGAAGGTCACTTCACATCACTTTTCTTGACATCACAACAAAGATCTCTCCTCTTTGCAGGTTATGGGGATTGAAAAATACACTCCATTGGAGGGTAGTAATTTAAAAAGACAAATTTCCTGCCATGAGACACAGTAGATTTTAGATTTAAAGACTTTTCAACCCTGGGGCCTCAATGTGTCCCCAGTAGACAGTACAGTCCAAGCTAGTAGGCAAGTAAGAGTCCCTTGCAGAGCTTAGATGTTGGGATCATGGGCCAGTAGGTAGTACAGTCCATACTGGTAGGCAAGTAAGAACCCCTTGCAGAGCTTAGATGTTGGAATCATGGGTCAGTAGGTAGTACAGTCCATACTGGTAGGCAAGTAAGAACCCCTTGCAGAGCTTGGATGTTGGGATCATGGGTCAGTAGGTAGTACAGTCCAAGCTGGTAGGCAAGTAAGAGCCCCTTGCAGAGCTTAGATGTTGGAATCATGGGTCGGTAGGTAGTACAGTCCAAGCTGGTAGGCAAGTAAGAGCCCCTTGCAGAGCTTAGATGTTGGGATCATGGGTCGGTAGGTAGTACAGTCCAAGCTGGTAGGCAAGTAAGAGCCCCTTGCAGAGCTTAGATGTTGGGATCATGGGTCGGTAGGTAGTACAGTCCAAGCTGGTAGGCAAGTAAGATCCCCTTGCAGAGCTTAGCTGTTGGGATCATGGGTCGGTAGGTAGTACAGTCCAAGCTAGTAGGCAAGTAAGATCCCCTTGCAGAGCTTAGATGTTGGGATCATGGGTCGGTAGGAAGTACAGTCCAAGCTGGTAGGCAAGTAAGATCCCCTTGCAGAGCTTAGATGTTGGGATCATGGGTCGGTAGGTAGTACAGTCCATAATGGTAGGCAAGTAAGAACCCCTTGAAGAGCTTAGATGCTGGGATCATGGGTCAATAGTTAGTACAGTCCAAGCTGGTAGGCATGCACAGAAACACACAAAGGCACTGGGAGAGGTTTAGTGTGCACTGAGTCACACTAAACCTCTCCCAGTGCCTTTCACACTAAAAGTGTTTTTCTTTGGAGTCTGAAGCAGACACTTAGGGCTCATGTCACCCCCACCATGAGCCCCCTCAATGCTGTCTAACCAACTAAGAAACTCTTCTACCTGTAAAACGTTGTGTGTGGCATTTCAGTATGAAGACAAGTCTTAGGTGTCAGTCCGCTGGCCATTGGACACTAGTGCTGCATTTGGTGACTATTAAAAAAATGACACTGTGTTTTATATATCTGCCTGAAACTGTTTTGTTGCCCACATAATGCATACTGTATGTGCTGTGGCAAAGATGGTGGGCTTTAAAGAGGAAGAAAACCCTGGTGGGTTTTACTTCCTCTTTATTACCCTGCAATGTAAAAGCATAATGGGCTAGTATGCATTGCATATTAGCCCATTATGTGGCACTTACCTGCATTGGAAGCCAGCGCTGTCCCGCGATGTCCCCTCTCCAGGCCGTGTCCATCTTCTGCCCCTCTTCCATTCCATGGCCGCGATCTCCGGCTCTGTGACTGGCCGGAGTCGCGTGATGTCAATACTGCACATGCGCACGGAAGCCACCAATCGCAGCACAATGTCAGTGAAGCAACGGCATGGAGGCCATTTCTTCACTGCGCATGTGCCCGATGACGTGGGCACATCACAATACACTGTATATCTCCTGAACCATGCAGGTTTAGGAGATGTGCAGGGAACCTACAGGTAAGCCTTATTATAGGCTTACCTGTAGGTTAACGTGGTTGACAACCACTTTAATGCCCACACACCGCACATGTGCATCAATGGATTGCAGAGATTTCTGTGCTGAGGGCGTGTTCCCTGTGAACTCACAGTACAGTGACCGAGTTGCCATAGAAAGCTCTTGGTCTGTGCTAATGGTCCAGAGTCGCATGATCATGTGACCATCAGTGGCGGCTGGTGGTCAAAATTTGGGGGGGCAAACAGACCTGCCGCGTCTTGCGATCGATCACAGCAGTGATCCAACGATCCACTTGCAATACATACCAACCCCCCCAGGGCTCGATAGGTGGCGATCCTTGCACTTGAGCCAGCCACTTCCCCGCAATCCATGGCCTCCTTACCTTATACAGCGAGAGGTGCAGGCAGGAGGACCAGGTGGCGGTGCACTGCTGAATCAATCTGGGGTAGGGCTCTAGGAGAGGCTGCTGCTACCGGGGCCGATACTTCTCCTCCTGGCCGAACAGACTCCCGGCCAATCGGGTCTCAGGAGCCACTTACTGATTGGCTGGCAGGAAAAGCAGGAAGACATTCGTGAATATTATTTCACATTCAGTGCTGGAACAAGGTCATGTAGAGCCCGGGGCAAACATGACAAACTGCAACCCCCCCCCAAGATGTATGAGCATTATGTGTCAGCAAAAATCCCCCCACAAAAACACTGAGCACTAATCTGCAAGATTACCCTCTAAGCATAAATTCCTTTGCCCCCCCCCATACCCCAAAGCCCCCCCCCAAAAAAAAATCACTTTTCCCAGCACAAATCCTCTACCCCTAAAAGTTCCCCTCCCAGCATAAATTCCCTCCAAATCCCCACTCCTAGCACAACCCCCCCCCCCAAACACAAATTGCGCTAAATATCTCTGAACAAATGTAGCCGGCAACTCCAGTAATCCAAATATAAAGTCTTTATTGTAACATACGGTACAGGAACAAAAGGCTGGCGCGTTTCGGCACAAGAACCTTGATCGTAGCAACAAATCCCCCTAAATTACCACCCTCAGCACTCCCCCCCCCCCAAATTTCCCCAATTAGAATAATACTCCCCTCCTTTCAACACAAATCCCCTTCTCCTAATCTCATTGTGACGGCCCCCCCACCTCCCATAATACCACAGTGCCTTGTCCCAGCCCTGGTCAAATGATATACTGATCCTTCCCATCTCCCTGTTAAAGGGATTCCAGAGTTAAAGCGGAGTTCCACCCAGAAATTTTTTTTCACATCATTCAAGTCCTTTGCCTATATAGACTTACCTTTGAAGGAAAACATTTTTTTATACTCACCCTAAGTCGCTTGTTGCTAGGTGTTCTCTGTAATCTGCTCCTTTTAGGTCCTAGGCTCTTCTCCTCACTTCCTGCTTTGCCTGGCCTCCTGGGAGATGTGACTCGTTATTTCCCAGGAGTCAGTGGGCTTCCCTGTAATGTAAAATCGTGTTATTTCCAGACAGGAAATTACTCGATTTAAGGCGGACCGAGATCGAGGAGTGCATGATAGTTACCCACCATGCACTTCTTTCAGGAAGAGATGCCAGGAGACTATGGATGGGCTCACTAAGGACATAAGACAATAGGAACACAAAGGTCACATTTTGACTTTTTATTTGATTGTTCTTCATTAGGAAAGCTTATTGTATTTTTTTTCAATCTTTTTCTTTTTTTTCAAACCCTGTTATAGAAAATTTAAGAATTTTATTTAAAGTACAGGCAAAACATTTTTTTTTTTTTCATTTTGGACTGAGTAAGGGAGGTTTGTATCCCCTATAAGGGTTTTTTTTTTTTTTTTTTGCCACCTGTGCCCCATTGGGGAGATTTTTCTTCATGTCCCATCTCATAGACAAACAGAAAGTGAAAGGAAATCCCTGCAAATTAACTGCTTAGCGACCGCCCCACGCACATATACTGCGGCCGCCTTGTGCCAGATCATGTACCTAGCATGTGATCTGACAACTTTGGATCTGGGGCACATCTCCCTCTGTCATTGCCATTGACAGCGGGAGCCAATCAGCGGGTCCGGTGGACGAGATGTCCGCTGGGACCCACTGATCGTTCAGGAGAAAGACCTACTGTATGTAAGCAAGGCAGACCGCCGTTCTGTGAGAGGGGAATATACTGATCCCCAGTCAAAGCACCTCCCCCCAAAGTTAGTAATCACTCTCAGGGAACACATTTAACCCTTTGATTGCCTCTGATGTTAACCCCTTCTCTGCCAGTGGCATTAGTACAGTGACAGTACATATTTTTAGCACGGACCACTGTAGTGTCGCTGGTCCCCAATAAGTGTCAAAAGTGTCAGTTAGGTGTCTTGTCTGCCGCAATATCGCAGTTCTGCTATAAGTCGCTAATCGCCACCATTACTAGTAAAAAATAAATAAATAAATAAAGATATCCCGTAGTTTGTAGACGCTATAACTTTTGCATAAAACAATCAATATACGCTTATTGAGATTTTTTTTTACCAAAAACATGTATCAGAATACATATTGGAATAAACTGATGAAGAAATTCGATTTTTTTTTTTTTATTGGGAATGTTTATAGCAGAAAGTAACATTTTTATTTTTTTAAATTGTTGCTCTTTTTTTGTTTATAGCGAAAAAAATAAAAACCGCAGAGGTGATCAAATACCACCAAAAGAAAGCTCTATTTGTGGGGAAAAAAGGATGTCAATTTTATTTGGGTACAACATCGCAGGACTGCGCAATTGTCAGTTAAAATAACACAGTGCCGTATCTAAAAAAAAATGGCCTGTTCATTAAGGGGGGTAAATCTTCCCGAGCTGAAGTGGTTAAAGGAATCACTTGGAGCCCCCCCCCCTCCCCCCCCCCCCCAGATCACCAGAACCAGTGTCCTCATTGGAAGATTTCCCGTCTATTACTTTTCTCTGGACAACCCAAAATTTGGGATTTTCGTTTACTTTAATTTTCAATGACAATGGTAAACGGGATGAATAGTGAGGAATCTACCTAACGGGAGCACAGACAGCAATAAAACCTGACAGGTGTTCTTATCAACCACCACTCTATCCAGAACTGAAAGAAAAAAGGTTTTGCCTTTAGTTGTAATAAAAGTGATATTACACCCAAAAGCAGCAACGTAATATATTTGCAGCTTACCAATTCTTTAATGTGGTGGCTGCATTTGTTTTCTTTTCTTAGCCTTTTTTTTCTCATACTTTTCTCCTGGTGATCCTGCCAGTAACACACTCCCTGTCTTAGGGCTTATCCACTTTGGATGGAATTGCAATGGAACCAGGGTAGTGTTAAGCGGCTTATTTTGCCTCCTTGTTCACAGCTATTCCTGCCATAGCCCCAGCATCAGGCATGGAGGAGTCAGCTGAGTTATTTGACCACAGCGTCAGCCACTTGCTCCTTGATGATGCACAGCCATTGCTTGATTCAGATCAGATGTTGGTTCTGAGGTTGAGGAAGGCCGGAACATGAGCCTACAGAGAGGGGAGAACACTGGTACACAAATTGGCATTCATGTTCCCCCCCAGCTACAGCGTATTGTCAAGTTGTCTCCAGTGGTAATGAGGATGGAGGAGATGATGAGGTCACTGACGACACGACTTGGGTGCCAGATAGACCAGAGGAGGGAAGTGAAGGTGAGGCCTAACCCCAACGAGGCAGCCATCATGGTAGAGTAGAGAGCAGCCACCCTATTCCATCACATCGTGGAGGCTGTTTTCTCCCTGCCCACCATGGAAAAGGGTAGTGTTAAGCTGGCCATACACAGTTAGATTCTCGTTCAAACATACAGATGGAAATCATGAAAAATCATTTGTCAGAACATTTTGCCTTGCCATCATTGAGTCAACTAATTGTGTTTGAAAGCCCTTAACTGGTTGTATATTTACGGTGGCAGTGTGGACGCTTAGCGCGAATGGCCGTAAAAAGGCGGCGATTCGTACAGGCGCAGCTAGGGGGCGAATCGCCCGCTGCTCGGGCGGACCCGACATCCGCTGGCGAGCCGCGATGTGCGGCTACAGCCATGGGCATCTGCAGAACTTTTTCCAGGGGGGGGGCATAATTTCAAGGTCATCCATGCTGTGCCCCTTTTTGACAATGTCATAATTACATTATCACGGTCAGAGACTGCAGACGTAGTACAGGAGATGGTCAGAGACTGCAGACATGATCCAGGAGATGGTCAGAGACTGCTGACATGATCCAGGAGATGGTCAGAGACTGCAGACATGATCCAGGAGATGGTCAGAGACTGCAGACATGATACAGGAGATGGTCAGAAACTGCAGACATGGCACAGGAGACAGTCAGAGACTACAGACATAGTACAGGATACGGTCAGAGACTGCAGACATAGCACAGGAGACAGTCAGAGACTGCGGACATGGTACAGGAAATGGTCAGAGACTGAATACATGGCCCAAAAGACTGTCAGAAACTCCATACATGGCTCAAGAGGATAAGGACCTAGTGGGGAACCCCTGATCTGATCCCTGATTCTAGAGGGGGGCAATTGCCCCCCCTTGCCCCTACCTGCGGACGCCCATGGCTACAGCCAAAGAGCAGGGAACTGCCGATGTAAACACGGTGGTTCCCCGCTCAGTCAATGGGGACATCAGAGATCTACTGATCCCTGTCACTGGGGTCAGTTAGATCTCCTATGTCCATGTTAGCCCAGCCCCCCCACAGTAAGAACACACCCAGGGAACACAGTTAACTCCTAGATCCCCCCCCCCCAGGTTAACCCCTTCACTGCCAATGACATTTATACAGTAATCAGTGGACATTTAAATTTCCGATCGCTGAATAAATGTCATTGGCCCCAAAAAAGTGTCAAAAATGTCCGACATGTCCCCCCCAATATCACAGTACTGCTAAAAATCACAGATCGCCGCCATTACTAGTAAAAAAAAAAAAAAAATAAGAACCCCAGAAATTAATTCTCATTATCTGTAAACGCTGCAACTTTTGCGCAAACCAATCAATAAACACCGATTGCAATTTTTTTTACCAAAAACATGAGGAAGAATATAAATCGCCCAAAACTGATGAAAAAAAAAATTTTTTATATATTTTTTTGGATTTGAATTTTAGCAAAAAGTAAGAAATATTGTTTTTGTTTGCAAAATTGTCAGTCTTTCTTTGTTTATAGCGGTGATCAGAAATGACGCAGAGGCGATCAAATACCACCAAAAGAAAACTCTATTTGTGGGAAAAAAAGGACGCAAGTTTGTTTGGGTGCAACGTCGCACGACCGCGCAATTGTCAGTTAAAGCAACGCAGTGCCGAATCACAAAAAGTGCTCTGGTCCTAACCTGGGAAATCCTTCCTGGGTTGAAGTGGATTATCATCCAGACCTGCTATTTGAATGGGATTCCAAATGTATTAAGCAGGTTTAGTCACAATATGTAACATTTTTCCAGAATGAAGAACACATTCATAGTTAGAATTTTGTTCATTCGAGAAAAAATCCTTCATGTTCCTTCAAATTTTCTCGTCACTATGATTGAAAATGAACGCTGATCTGACCCCACTAACCATTAGAAAATCAAACTAACGTTCCAAAAAAAGAACATTTTGGAATTTAAATTCCACTGGTGTATGGCCAGATTTGGATGGTCTTGGGAGGGCGTGTCAACTTCCTGTATTTGAGCAGTTTTCCATCTGAACTTTTGCCCATGAGGCTGGCGAAGATGGCGCCCGGGACCTGGAAGATAGGCCGCAATCTCCTACAGCTGGTGGACAGAAGGTGAGGTAGACTGGCTGACTGACACAGACCCCCTAGCAATCTCCATGCCAACCTCTCCAGTGGATGGGGAGGAAGGAGGCTTAGAATCCCAGGTAGGAGAGCCGTCGCTGTCTCAGATCATGGCGACCATTAAGAGCTGCCATGCGTCACTGTCGACCCAAATAGAAAGCATACGGGTAGACTGCTGATGGATGATGTCCATAAAATTAGGAACTGGGTCACTACTGCTGAACACTGCATTAGTGCAGTTGAAGATGATCTGACCTCACTAATGGTGAGAGTCAGGGAGGTGGCGGCGGACCACAAGTCCCAGGAATCCAAGCTAGGTGATATTGAAGATCGGCTTCGCCGTAATAACTTACGCTTCCTAGGATTCCCAAAGGGTACAGAGGGGAAACACCTAGAGGAATTCCTGCTATCCTGGATGAAGCAGACCTTTGGAGCTGACTCCTTTTCTCACTTGTTTGCCATTGAAAGGGCACATCGTGTCCCACTGAGGGCTCCACCACCAGGCCGGTTCCCCAGGCCCCTACTGGCCCAGTTCTTGTACTTTAGGGAAAAGGAAACGATCCTATACAAATCCCGCAATATCCCTGAAATATTATACAACAATAATCGCATCTCCATCTTCCCATCAACACAGAAACAGAGGGCAGAGTGTGAAACAACATCTGCGGGAACGTAGCCTGCCATACATTATGCTTTACCCAGCAAGGCTGCACGTGGTGCACAAAGGAAAAGTACAGTTCTTTACTAGTGTTGAGCGAACCCGGACTGTAACGTTCGGGTCCGTACCGAACTTTAGGGTGTCCGTGGCACGGACCCGGACCCGGACATTTCAAAAATCGTTCGGGTT
>BLSH010096406.1:71245-92925 GCA_018402905.1 Glandirana rugosa | reverse complement strand
AAATATGCTATTAATCACCACCCTCTGGACACACTCCTGCTACCAGTTTTTTATTCGGGTACATAAAACATCATTAGTTTGCGAATTAACCTCCCTGGTGGTATGATTATGTCAGATTTTTGCGTCTCAAAGTGGTACATTGTTTCGCATAGAAATTTGGCGTTTTATATTGTAGGTCTGTAATTCTTAGGAATAACTCACTTAAATCTGTCCAAACAAGTAGACATCCCGAGTATGATAACAACGAAATCATAAATTATAATATAATAAATAACTATCAAAAAAAATAATAGAACAATAACAATAAAATGTAATCAATAATGTAAACAAATCAAAAACACTGAAATTTGCTCATTTGCAGAATTGTCACTGCCGTCACTTTCAGTGTCTGATGATAAATTTCCCCACGAATCAGTATCGCTCAATTCTGCAAGTGATTCTTATTTACTAACACTGCTTTCTAGCTGGACATTCTCAAGTTTCCAGGCAGAAAGAATGGCATACAGTATCTCACAAAAGTGAGTACACCCCTGACATTTTTGTAAATATTTTATTATATCTTTTCATGTGACAACACTGAAGAAATTACACTTTGCTACAATGTAAATTAGTGAGTGTACAGCTTGTATAACAGTGTAAATTTGCTGTCCCCTCAAAATACCTCAACACACAGCCATTAATATCTAAGCCACTGGCAACAAAAGTGAGTACACCCCTAAGTTAAAATATTGGGCCCAAAGTGTCAATATTTTGTGTGGCCGCCATTATTTTCCAGCACTGCCTTAACCCTCTTGGGCATGAAGTAACCAGAGCTTCACAGGTTGCCATTGGAGTTCTCTTCCACTCCTCCATGACAACATCACGGAGCTGGTGGATGTTAGAGACCTTGCGCTCCTCCACCTTCCATTTAAGGATGCCCCACAGATGCTCAATAGGGTTTAGGTCTGGAGACATGCTTGGCCAGTCCATCACCTTTACCCTCAGCTTCTTTAGCAAGGCAGTGGTCAACTTGGAGGTGTGTTTGGGGTCGTTATCATTTTGGAATGCTGCCCAGTCTCAGAAGGGAAGGGATCATGCTCTGCTTCAGTATGTCACAGTATATGTTGGTATTTATGGTCCCCTCAATGAACTGTAGCTCCCCCGTGTCGGCAGCACTCCTGCAGCCCCAGACCATGACACTCCCACCACCATGCTTGACTGTAGGCAAGACACACTTGTCTTTGTACTCCTCACTTGGTTGCCGCCACACACGCTTGACACCATCTGAACCAAATAAGTTTATCTTGGTCTCATCAGACAACAGGACATGGTTCCAGTAATCCATTTCCTTAGTCTGCTTGTCTTCAGCAAACTGTTTGCGGGCTTTCTTGTGCATCATCTTTAGAAGAGGGGCGACAGCCATGTAGACCAATTTGATGCAGTGTGCAGCGTGTGGTCTGAGCACTGACAGGCTGAACCCCCACCCCTTCAACCTCTGCAGCAATGCTGGCAACACTCATACGTCTATTTCCCAAAGACAATCTCTGGATACAACTCTGAGCATGTGCACTCAACTATTTTGGTCGACCATGGCGAGGCCTGTTCTATGTGGAGCCTGTCCTGTTAAACCACTGTATGGTCTTGTCTACCATGCTTCAGCTCAGTTTCAGGGTCTTGGCAATCTTCTCATAGCCTAGGCCATATTTAAGTAGAGTACCAACTCTTTTTTTCAGATCCTCAGAGAGTTCTTTGCCATGAAATGCCATGTTGAACTTCCAGTGACCAGTATGAGAGAGTGAGAGCGATAACACCAAATTTAACACACCTGCTCCCCATTCATACCTGAGACCTTGTAACACTAACAAGTCACATGACACCGGGGAGATAAAATGGCTAATTGGGCCCAATTTGGACATTTTCACTTAGGGTGTACTCACTTTTGTTGCCAGTGGTTTAGACATTAATGCCCGTGTGTTGAGTTATTTCAGGGGACAGCACATTTACACTGTTATACAAGCTGTACACTCACTACTGTACATTTTAGCAAAGTGTAATTTCTTCAGTGTTGTCACATGAAAAGATATAATAAAATATTTACAAAAATGAGAGGGGTGTACTCACTTTTGTGAGATACTGTATATAATATAGAAGTGCATGCAGGGCACTGGACAAAGCATTAGGGACAAAGGGATGTGAAATAATTTGATACAGTAATGTAATCTCACAGATTACAGTGTACTGTATGTGATGTGTGTGTTTCACTTTTTGAATTTGCCGCTGGACTCCGTCTCCATGCAACGCTCGCAGCGCTGTATTTATACAATTTGGTTACTAAAAGACTGCATTGGCCATTAAACTCGAGTTTTGGGGCCATGTGTGTTATTTGGAGAAGATAAAGAGAGGGATTATTTGTCAAGCAGTCATGGGGACAAATTTTCTTTTATACCCTAGTCAAGTGGAGAACACAGCAACTTCATCCTGAAGTCCATAGTTACATAGTTACAAAGGGGGAGATTTACTAAAACTGGTGCACATAAAGTCTGGTGCAGCTGTGCATAGTAACCAATCAGCTTCTAGGCTTTAGGCTAGGTTCACATATGTGCGGGCGTGGGTACCAGTCAGGGATCCAGTGCATTTCTGTTCAGGTGCAATTCAGGTCCAAATTTTTGCCTGAATTCGCAACTCAACCAGACCCAAAAACACACAGGGCCCTTTTGGAATCCACAGCGCTGCCACCCCGGACATGTATGAACCAGCTTCATTGAGAGCCGGTCACACTCACATGTCATGCGAATTGGATGCAGTGAAAACCACATGCAACTTGCACATATATGAACCCAGCCTTAGCCTAGGTTCACACTGAATGCTGGTTTGAAATTTCAAACCGGAATTTCAGTCTGACTTTGGGGTTGATTTGAGAGACATCTGTGCAGGTTCATGAACGGGGGCTTATTGTTAAAGCTTAATTGCACAAGTTAAAGTTAGAAGCTGATTTGTTGCTATGCACGGCTGCAACAGATTCTGTTTGCACCAGTTGTAGTAAATCTCCCTTATAGTTACAATTCTAGGACTTGGAGCTGCATACTTGAAGAAAACTAATTAGACCAGATCATGATTATCTAATAGTCATCCTTCTTTATACTCATGAGCTGTCACTCTTCAAACAAGCCTAAAGCATTCCATGTTTGCCATTCTGCTAGTGGTAACATAACTTTTTTTTTTTGCTGCAAGGTTTGTTTTAGGGGTATTATTTTGAGGATTTCATTTCTTCAATGGGATTTACTGTTAAGTTCGGGTTTACTCATTTTCAAATAGGAATCACGAAATCTACAAATCAAACCCAGGAAAATGTCCTAATTCCTACCTAAAATATGTGTCCTCTATTTTCTTATTGCAATATGTCCTCCACATATAGGTTTTTGATGGGAACTTAACAGCAAGTTGGATACTGAACTTAGTTCTCCTTCCTGTCTTGTTTCAAAGGGCCTCATTAAACGACATGTATCTCTAATTAGCTGCCACTGACTGTGTTCAAAGAAGCACATGCTCCCTGCTTTGCTGCTAAGGAGCATAATGTTGTATTTTATTGTTTTATATTTCTATAGAGGTAGGCAAGGAGATGGTCAGGGACTGTGGACATAGTACAGGAGATGGTCAGAGACTGCGGACATGGTACAGGAGACGGTCAGGTACTGCGGACATAGCATAGGAGATGGTCAGAGACTGCAGACATGGTACAGGAGACAGTCAGAGACTGCAGACATAGTACAGGAGATGGTCAGAGACTGCTGACATAGTACAGGAGATGGTCAGAGACTGCTGACATGCTGCAGGAGATGGTCAGAGACTGTGGACATGGTACTGGAGATGGTCAGAGACTGCAGACATTGTACAGGAGACGTAAGAGACTGCAGACATGGTACAGGAGATGATCAGAGACTGCAGACATAGTACAGGAGACAGTCAGAGACTGTGGACATGGCACAAGAGATGATAAGAGACTGCATACATAGCCCAAGAGACTGTCAGAAACTGCATACATGGTTTGAGTGGATAAGGACCTAGTGGGAACCCCCAATTTGATCCCTAATTCCAGGGGGGAGGGGGGGCAATCACCTCCCCTTGCCCCTACCTGCAGACGCCCATGGCTAAAAACTAAGTTCTGAGCTGGAGAGAAGCAAAGAAGTGTAAAGCTGCAAGTTCTGTGTAGAGAGAGAACTGTGAGAGAAACGGTCAGCAAGTGAAGTGCTGGAGAGTTATGAGGAGGAACAGTCTGCAGAGGGACGGTCTGCAGGGAAGTGTGCATATACAGGACTGTATATGGAGTTCATGTACCCTAATTCTTTGGGCATCCCACAGTCATCCCTTGTCCCCATTCAAGTTATTTCCCCTAAATAAAATAACAAAAACAAGAGCCGGCCTGTTAAGTGTCAAGGACTGTGTAGAAAGTGTCATGTTTCTAATAGGAGGCTCGTAACCCCCTCCTAATGGATTGTTTGTCCAGTTAGTTAGTTTAGATAGTAGTGTTTCCCTTTAGGATTCGTAATGGAACGGCTATTCATCAATATCCGTCGAGAGTCAAGTCAAACGTCAACTGTTGCTAACTAGGCGGAGCCCCAGAGCCCCAGATAGCAGTATACAGAATCACCATATATCAGTATACAGCGTCCCAGGTATACCGGGGTCCCAGATAGCAGCATACAGGGGTCCCAGATAGCCGTATACAGAGCCCCAGGTACCAGTATACAGGGGTCCCAGATAGCAGTATACAGGGGTCCCAGATAGCAGTATTCAGGGGTCCCAGATAGCAGTATACAGAGCCCCAGGTACCAGTATACAGGGTGCCAGGTAGCAGTATACAGAGCTCCCAGATAGCAGTATACAGGGGTCCCAGATAGCAGTATACAGGGGTCCCAGATAGGGTATACAGAGCTTCAGGTAGCAGTATATAGGGTGCCAGGTAGCAGTATACAGGGTGCCAGGTAGCAGTATACAGAGCCCCAGGTAGCATTATATAGGGTGCCAGGTAGCAGTATACATGGTGCCAGGAAGCAGAATACAGGGGTCCCAGATAGGGTATACAGACCCCCAGATAGCAGTATGCAGGGGTCCCAGATAGCAGTATACAGGGTGCCAGGTAGGTTATACAGGGTGCCGGATAGCAGTATACAGGGCCCCAGGTAGCAGTATACAGGGTGCCAGATAGGGTATACAGGATGCCAGGTAGGATATACAGGGTGCCAGGTAGCAGTATACAGGGTGCCAGGTAGGGTATACAGGGTGCCCGATAACAGTATACATGGTGCCAGGTAGGGTATACAGGGTGCCAGGTAGCAGTATACAAGGTGCCATGTAGGGTATATAGGTTGTCAGGTAGCAGTGTACAGGGTGCCAGGTAGGGTATACAGGGTGCCAGGTAGCAGTATACAGGGTGCCAGGTAGGGTATACAGTCACCAGCCCCCCCCCCCCCGAGGTTGGGACAAGTCCCGCACTTACCCCATTTAATAGGCAGGCTCAGGCTGGCAGTGTTGCAGAGATCGGCATACGGAATGCGGGCTGAGAGATGCAGAGGCAGCGCTAGCAGAGAGCATGCTGGCGGTCTGCATGGAAGTCCCGGGGAGTGCTGTGCCTGCGTGAGTAATCACACAGGCAGCGCGTCCACCATAGTCCCGCCCCCGCCAACAGCATCCAATGACAGAGAGTCATTGGCTCTAATGGCTCACGGGGCAGCCAATCATCCTATGTGTGTGCGCCTGTTCATGGCTGACCAATCGGCTCACTACTTGCTGTCAGCTGACAGCAAGGAGCCGAGGAAAAAAAAAAAAAAAAGAAAAGTCAATGTACCGCCGCCACCTGCAGGGGGGCCGGGCTGACTTTTTTTTTTCTCCTTCTCAGCGGCGGGGAGGCAGCACCCATATGCAGGAAGAGAGAGCAGCAGTGACCGGTCTTTCTTACAGAAAGCTCCCGCACATAGGTAAAGATTTTCGCTAAGTTACTGCACAGATCTGGAAGAAATACACAAAGTACACCATGACTTATGTATGAATACAAATGCATCTCATATTTAACCACTTCAATACCGAGCACTTTTACCCCCTTCCTGCCCAGGCCAATTTTCAGCTTTGAGAGCTGTCGCACTTTGAATGACAATTCTGGGGTCGTGCAACATTTTACCCAAAATACAATTTTTATCATCTTGTTTACATAAGTAAAGCTATCTTTTGGTGGTGTTTAATCACCACTGGGTTTTTTATTTTTTGCTAAACGAATGAAAAAATACCAAACATTTTGGAAAAAATACCGAATATTTTGAAAAAAAAAACATGTTTTTCTTTGTTTCTGTT
The DNA here is from genome assembly GCA_018402905.1 of Glandirana rugosa. NCBI lineage: Eukaryota > Metazoa > Chordata > Amphibia > Anura > Ranidae > Glandirana > Glandirana rugosa. Next base: position 86,601 of record BLSH010096406.1, on the reverse strand, counting down.
ATACAATTTGCAAATAAATAATTGTTCTTTATACATTTAGGCTAAAATGTATTCTGCTATATTTCTTTGATGAAAATAACCCAAATCAGTGTATATTATTTAGCCTGTAGGAAAGTTATAGGGTCCACAAATGATGGTATAAATATCTGAAAATCAATTAATCCTGATGTACTGACAGTCTCATCTCATTTCTTGAGGCCCAAAATTGTCAGGACAGTACAGATATCCCCAAAATGACCCCTTTTTGGAAATTAGACAGTGCAATGTATTTAGTAAGAGGAATGGCAAGTTTTTTTAAGTTTTGTAATTTTTTTGTCATCATTTTTTGGAGAATGAATAAAAAATGTTCACATTTTTTTTTTTACATACTGTCACCAGTGCAGTTCAGGTAGATCATATAATTGGTGTGGCGGTGATCAGAGGCAATGACTGGTTACAATATGAAAAAAATAATAATAATATCTTTTTTTACATTTTTTGTTTTTTCCCTTTCTTTTTTCCTTTTTTTTAACCACACTATGACCAGAACATCATTGTACTAATCTAATCTTTTTACACATTATGATTGCTTATAGCAGTGAATTTCATTGCTATAAGCAAGCATTTTACTGAATGAAATTGATTAATTCGGTTTGTTTTGTCGTGGTTAGCTGTGATTGGCCACAGCTAATCACATGGTGCAGATGGGCAGTGATTGGTCCTGTCTGTACCATGTGATCACTGTGACCAATCACAGCTAGCAACACAATTGTATGCAATAGATGGCATGAAAGCAAGCCATCCATCCACAGCCAGTGACAGATTTCACCGCAGCACGACCCCATCTGGGAGGACGTCATTCATATGACGTCCACCCGGATTGAGGAAAGGCCTTTATTCCCATTTCATTCCTAGCTTGCAGAATGTGAATTTATATCAGGGACTTTATTTCTGAAGAAATAAATGTTAGTAAAGCTGAGCTCCGGGATGAGGAAATATTACTTAACCAGTTCCTGCCTGGCCAATATTAAAATGACGCCCGGGTGGGAACTGGTTAAACAATATTTGCTCATTCCGGAGTTCAGCTTTACTAAAATTTACTTGTTCGGAAATGAAGTCACTGATATAAAGTCACATTCTGCAAGCTGAACTGGTAAGTGAACCGTAGGACCTTTACCAGTACACTCGAGCAAATGGGGATCATTAGAGCGAAGTGGCCATATCAACTGCAAGTTCTGAGGTGTACAATGGGTTTGCTCATTATTAATACTGATCCTATACCTTCCGTGCTTTCTGAACCACTGACCTGGAACAAGTATTTCTGTAGTAATTCCAACTTCAGCCTAATGTCGCTTGCTGTCTCTTGTTCCAGATCAGGGATTCAGAAAGACATAGGGTCATCATGTCAACCATAGAGACAGCATCTTTAGAAGAGGTCAAGAAGAGCAACCTTCACATTTCTTTCACAACATGTTTCCTTTAACTGATTTCTGCCAACCTGCGGGACATCGTTTTTCACAAGCAGACCACAGCTATGGAAGACACAAATGATTTACTTTCTGAAGGAAACTTCGAAAATTCTCAGGAAAGAAAAACTTTCCTACTCAGAATGATAATTCTGTTTCAACATAAAGGATAATAGACTAATTGTGGACCTCCGTTTTCTAAATTACCAGCCAAAGGTTGTATGACCACTCTCACCTCTGTGACTCTTCCCCATCCCAGGCCATAGCCCTCTACTTACCTAACATTCTGCTAAAACATTGGGGTTGATTTACTAAAACTGGAGAGGGCAAAAGCTGGTGCAGCCCTGCAAAGAAACCAATCAGCGTCCAGTTTTTTTTACAAAGCTTAATTAAATAAGAACTGGTTCACACCACAAAAACACACTCCAGATCTGCTCCAGATGAGTTTCTGCTAGTGCGTTTTTAAAGCGGAGTTCCACCCTAAAGTGGAACTCCCGCTGGTTGGATTCCTCCCCCCCTCAGGTGTCACATTTGGCACCTTTCGGGGGGGAGGGGGAAGAGGACACCTGTCTTTAGACAGGTGTCCTTTTCCACACTTCCGGGAGCTCTGGCCGGCGGACGCGGCCGCTGACGTCAGAAGCCCGGCTCCCTCCTCCCTGCTCGCTCTGCTACTGGCCGCCTGGCCAGTAGCAGAGCGCGGCAGAGCTCGCGCATGCGCAGTAAGGTGCCCGGCGTGAAGCTGTACTGCTTACACGTCCGGGTTCCCTTACCCGCGATGGAGGCGGCTGCACCCGTCCCCCGATCCGAAGATCGGCGGCGGGTGCCGACATCGCTGGACTCCAGGACAGGTAAGTGTCCTAATATTAAAAGTCAGCAGCTACTGTATGTGTAGCTGCTGACTTTTAATTTTTTTTTTTAGCCCGGACCTCCGCTTTAACTCGTTTTTGTTGCACTTTTGACGCGTTTCCGATGCATTTCAGGTGCTTTTTTTCTTCTTTTTTCCTGTTTTTTTTACACTGTACTGGGGTCCAGTGTGTTTTTGATGCATTTTAGTTCATTCCAGTGCGTTTTTGATGCGTTTTACTGCATTCCGGTACAGTCCAGTGCAGGAATAATGCATTATGTTCTACTTTTTTTTCTGGAACTGGACAGCCCTGGAACTGACTGCACTGGTGTGACCTATGCCATTGGAAACCATATAACCTACTTTCCATGCATTTTTGATGCAGAAAAAAATGGACAGGACTGCATGTGGTGTGAACTGGCCCTAAGCTGAAGTTAGAAGATACACATACACAGCTGTACCAGATTTTGCACTCTCCAGTTTGAAGTGTTTGTCAAGGCTTGGGGAGAAGTGCTTACCTTGGATCGACTCCGTTGCAGCGGTCCCCGAGCATCGCTGTGATCGGCGACATGCTGTGTCCGTTGTCTTCCGGGATCCCGGGCTCCAACCAATCACAGCGTGGACTCCAGCGCTGTGATTGGCAGGAGCCGCACTGATGTCACTCTCGCACATGTGCACGGGAGTCATCATTTACGGCACACTTAGTGAAGAATCGGCCCAGTCGTGCTGTTTCTTCACTGCGCATGTGCTGATGACGTCGGCACATGCAGATACAGGGAATATATCCTAAATGGTGCAAGTTTAGAAGATATTCCTGGGACCTACAGGTAAGCCTGAATATAGGCTTACCTGTAGTTTAAAGTGGTTGTCATGACTTGATAACTACTTTAAGTAAATCAACCCCTGTGTGTATTAGTGCTTAGTTGCCAACATTAAAAAAAAAATATTTCAGAGACACCTTTCTCTCGTTAAGCGCTCACCAATCTATTGCAGGCAGAGAAATGCTTTCATTAGGGGTGGGGCATTAATTTAAAATAGGCGTGGTTCTAAACAAGGTATGTCATTAACCTAATGCCATGCTTTAGTTAAATCACTATTAAACCCAAAAGGAAACATTTAATTTATTGCTGCTTACCAATTTTTAGATGTGGTGGCTGCATTAGTTTTCTCTTTTAGACTTTCTTTCCTTATTTTTGTAGCCAGGAGCTGGATATTTACATTTCCTGCAATCAGGAGACATTTTGGTATTAATTATAAAGCAGACGTTTCCCTCTAGTGTTCCAGTTTGGCTGACCTGTGACTCTGGTAATTGGAAAAGAGCAAGGGGACATGTAGTTTGGTTTGCAAGGATTTGCCCTGTATTGGTTGAAACTACAACTACCAGCGGGCTGATGGAGAGATTTCTGGGAGGAGAAAAGCTTTCTGGGAGAGACTATAAGAATCTAGGCTTTGGGCCTGGTGCGCTCTCTCGGGAATGGCGTGGATCTGTGTGCAGGGAATCTGTTGCTGGAAGCTGTAGCAGTTGCGGTCTGCTTTACAGATTTATCCATCAGATATCTGGAGGGACACCAGAGGACAATGTGATTAGCCTGTTTTACAACAGCTAGAGGGCCGTTTGTGTTCAATCCACCCTGCAGGGATGTCAGAGCTGTGTGAGCCATGGTGCGGTGTGGAGGAGGCCAGAGACCACCCCTTGAGCCATATACCGGAGAGATCATCATCATCCTCATCATTTTCACCTAAAACATCCTCATCATCATCTACATCCTTTGTTCCAGTGTGGTGAGTGGGTGAAAGCCCAGTTTAATAGACACTGTGTATAGACAGCATTGTTACTTTACATTTGCTATTATCTTTGATGCAAAGATCTGCTTGCACATTGAGTTTGGACACTGTACACAGACACCCGTGCTATCCATTAGTCAGCTGCTACTTGTAGTTCCACAGAGTTAAACCTTGCTAAGCCAGTGATCACTGTAAAGTTTCTAAAGTCTACTTTGCTAAAAGATTGCTGCTCTCTGATCATACTTTAAAAGAGTGCTGTTCTCTGATCATACTTCATCCTCTTGGATTAGCTATTTATCCCATCAACCAATACTCCTTGCATATAATTAAAATAACAGAAAGCTAGCTGAAGATCTTTTGAATTGAGAAGCAGTAACACTGGACTACTTCTACTTCTCTCCCCACCTAGGAGTATATCACTTTGTTGAAGTTTCCAAGGCTGCATTTCACCAGAAAGAACTCTCTATAAGAACAAGTTGAATAATGCTATAGTTACTGTTTGCTGGAGTTGTACTTGTTTACCTATTGCATTGCTGTTCTTATGTGAGTGAGCAGTAGAGAGTGGTCTGACACTAGCAGTAGTCATTCCTCTACTTTCCTGTGTTCCACTTACATTGGGTGGTATATGCATTTGTTTGGTCTAAGAAAATTAGCATACATTCAGTGGTATTTTTGAACTAAACTGTAACAGTTATCCTTTTATCAATAATACCCTGTGTGAGTTAACCAGCTCTTTTGGATTAAAGTTCAAGTTTATTCTTTGAGTCTTTCCTTGATATATCCTTTGAGCAAAGGTTACTGACTCAACTCAATTTGGTGTATCAGATTACTGCTGTCATTATTTAAAGGTAAACCTATTATTTAAAGGAAAAAAAATGCTTGAACCCAATGTGTCAGAGGTGGCAGAGGACCCACAGGGTCAGGAAAACCAGAGGGGTATTAATACTTCTTGTGACCCTCAATAAGGCAGCGCTACATTTTCATCTAGAACAAGCTCTCTTGCAAGATGTGTCAGTTAGGCTTGGTTCACACTATTGTGAATTGTATGTAGATTTCCCTGCATCCAATTCGCATGTCAGGACATTGTGACCGGCTCTCTATGGAGCTGGTTCACAAATCTCCAGAGCGGCTCCGGTGTGAATTGCACAGGAGTCCTGTGCGTCTTCTGGTCCGTTTCAAGTCCGAAATCAGTCAAAAATTTGGGCTGAAATAGGACCTGAAACAGTGAACCAGGACACACCGGACCACTGCTGTGAGCCGCTCTGTGTTGAACCCAGCCTTACAGAGATGAGACAAACAATTTACCACTGACAGGGATGCTTACAATATTCAGCTTTTATTTATTCATGAAAATCTTTATCCCATAAGAAAAAAAAGCTGTTTGCTGTAACTTCTTGTGTAACTGCAAGGTGAGCTGGGGTTTGACTTCAAATTGTTAGTGCATCCAAATCTGTTAATGCATTTGACCCCCCCCCCCCCAAGACTGACAATGCTCCTGTCCAAATGTGCCCCTCCATCCAGACTGGGGGGGGGGGCACTTTAATATAGGTTACTGATCAGATCATCAGGTGGAAACAGTGGGAAGAGAAGAGAAAACAAATGCAGCCACCACATCTAATGATTGGTAAGCTGTAATATATAATATATTACATTTTTGGGTTTGTGTCTGAGTTTACCACTTTAGAGTGGTCATAAAGCTTTAACTTTTTTTTATAAAATAATAAACATTCTACACTTAGTATTTGCGCTTTGAGTAGCCCCAAACCTCCTCTTCTGGGCGCTGAGTGTGTCCATTGGCATATACAGCATGGTTTGGCCCCACCCTCCGCTCCTTCTTCACAGGATTTGATTGACAGCAGCAGAAACCACTGGCTCCTGCTGCTCTCACTGAGTCCTGTGAGGATAAAGAGAGAGCGGCCAGTACTACTGCGGATGGGCGCAGTGCTGGAATGAGACAGCACTCAGGTAAGTATATGAATGGGCGATACAACAACTGGGACTTGTTTTACGTTATTGCAGGAAATGCATTAAGGTAAAAAAATGTTGTGACTTTAGAACCACTTTAAGCATATACAGTATAAGAGAGCTGTAGTTATGGGGCTAAAAAGAATACACAAGTAATCAAAGAAAAGTACAGAGCAATGCAGTAAGAAATGGCAGTGCAGAGCTATGGAGTGTATGGTATGTAGCATCAGGGTGGTCAGTGACCAGTATGTAAGGGTTGGGCAGTGAACAGTATGTAGCGGTAATGCAGTCAGTGAGCATTATGTAGTGGTAGAGCAGTGGATAGCATGTAGTGGCAGGCTAGGGCAGTATATAGTGGCAGGACAGTCAGTGAGCAGTATGTAGTGGCAGGGCAGTGAATAGTATGTAGCAACAGGGAGTAAGCAGTATGTAGTGGCAGGGTAGTCAGTGAGCGTTATGTAGTGGCAGGGCAGTGAATAGTATGTAGCAACAGAGCAGTTAGTAAGCAGTATCATGTAGTAGCAGGGTAGTCAGTGAGCAGTATGTAGTGGTAGAGCAGTGAAAAGTTGATAGTGTCAGGCTAGGGCAGTACACAGTATGTGGTTGCAGGGCAGTCAGTGAGCAGTATGTAGTGGCAGGGAAGCCAGGGAGTAGTATGTAGTGGCTGAGTAATCAGTGAGAGGTAAGTAGTGACAGGGCAGTACACAGCATGTAGTAGCAGGACAGTCAGTGAATATATGTAGTGGCAGGGTAGGTCAGTGAGCAGTATGTAGTGACAGGGTAGTCAATGAGCAATATGTAGTGGCAGGGCGTTCAGTGAGCAGTATGTAGTGGTAGGGTAGGTCAGTGAGCAGTATGTAGTGGCAGGGTAGGTCAGTGAGTAGTATGTAGTGGCAGGGTAGGTCAGTGAGCAGTATGTAGTGGCAGGGTGGTCAATGAGCAATATATAGTGACAGGGTGGTCAGTGATCAGTATGTAGTGGCAGGGTAGGTCAGTGAGTAGTATGTAGTGGCAGGGAAGCCAGTGAGCAGTATGTAGTGGCAGGGTAGGTCAGTGAGTAATATGTAGTGGCAGGGAAGCCAGGGAGCAGTATGTAGTGGCAGGGAAGCCAGTGAGCAGTATGTAGTGGCAGGGAAGCCAGTGAGCAGTATGTAGTGGCAGGGTAGTCAGTGAGTAGTATGTAGTGGCAGGGTAGGTCAGTGAGCAGTATGTAGTGGCAGGGAAGCCAGGGAGCAGTATGTAGTGGCAGGGTGGTCAGTGAGTAATATGTAGTGGCAGGGAAGCCAGGGAGCAGTATGTAGTGGTAAGGTGGTCAATGAGCAGTATGTAGTGGCAGGGTGGTCAATGAGCAGTATGTAGTGGCAGGGTGGTCAATGAGCAGTATGTAGTGGCAGGGTAGGTCACTGAGTAGTATGTAGTGGCAGGGAAGCCAGGGAGCAGCATGCAGTGGCCAGGTAGGTCAGTGTCTGAGCAGTATGTAGGGGGGAAGTCAGTGATCCATGTGGCAGTTTTAATGCATCACCGATAACCATAGCTGCCAGTTTTTCTAAGTGCTTCAGACAGCCTTTCTAGCTATATCACAAGGATATACTGAACTAGGTGTGAACAGATGAGCTTTTGCTACAGGTTTTTTACTAATTTTCTATTAACATCCATTATACCAGCGGAGACTGTTCATATTGAGATAATAAGCCAAAGAGTGTATAAAGAGGAAGTAAACCCAGATGGGGTTTACTTCCTCTATGTCCCCCCTGTAAAGTAGAAACATAATGGGCTACTGTGCACCACATAGTAGCCCATTATGTGCCACTTAATTGCAAACGAAGCCTGCGACGTCCAGTGATGTCCCCTCTGCTGGCGGCGTCCATCTTCTGCCCCTCTTCCTTCTGGGACCGCGACTCCGGCTGTGTGACTGGCCGGAGTCGCGTGATGTCGCCAGTCACGGCACGGTTGCAGTGGAGGAATGACATGCAGGCCGTTCCTTCACTGCGCATGTGCCGACATGACGTCGGCACAGCTTCAACACTGCATATCTCCTGAACCGTACAGGTTTAGGAGATATGCAGGGCACCTACAGGTAAACCTTATCATAGGCTTACCTGTAGGTTAAAGTGGTTGTCACGAGTTGACAACCACTTTAAAGTCATAGGGGACTATATACAACAAACTGAGCCTTTTTGGTTACCATCTCCTTGCCAGGTATGATATGCACCGCCAACTGAGCTCCCCTCTCCAAACACTTGCTCCCTCTACTCAGCTCACCCCACCCTCTTCCAGGAGAGCACAATTTCCAAGGCTGGGCGCATCCTCATCCTGCTCACTCAAACAGCAGTGGCCAGCAAGGAGAAGTCTCCACCTTGGGGATGTTCCTGTGGTTCCGCACGAAAGCACCTGAAACTGCTGGGGGGGTAAGGTAGAGGGAGGAGATTCCTGTCCCGATGTGCAAACATGTGGCCAGCAATGGCAGGAACACCCCAATAATGTGCAACCATGAAGGCAGCAATGACAGAAACGGCAGTAAGCTGTTGTTGTTACTCTGATTTCCGGGATGCATTCCGGGACATGAACATGGCAGCTTACTGGAAAGCCTGACTGTCCCGGCAAATCTGGGACAGTTGGAAAGTATGTTAGCACTGTTTGGACCTTGAAGAAGGGGGTACAGCTTGAAAGCTAGTCCTGAAAATTTGGATGTCAGTACAAATAAAAAAATATCTCAGACAAAAAGTATTTGTTTTTTGTTGCAATTGCACTAATACGGCTACCATCACTTTTAACCCCTTTTCGCCCTCGCTATAGCTGAATGACAGCTACAACGTGGGTTTACTTTGCCGGGAGGGCGTCTATTAATGTCTTCCCATGATTGCGCTTCCCACGTGCCCCCCTTGGACTCAGCTGATCACAGATCAGGGTAAAGGGCCAATCACAGTGGCCTTTTACCACATGATCAGCCAATGACAGCTGATCACAGGATGTCAACACAAGCAGGTTATCAGCTTTTCTTTCCTCATGCTGAGAGCGTGGGGAGAGAAGGAGAGAGCCGATAACCGGCTTTTGTTAAAGGGACATTGATACTGAAAATCAGGGCACTGATTACCTTCATTGCAGTCCCAACAGTGCCCACCAGTGAAGCCAATCAGTGCCCACCTTTGCAATCAGTGCCTCTTCATCAGTGTCACCTATCAGTGCCCATCAGTGCCGCCTATCAGTGCCACCTATCAGTGCTCATCAGTGCCATCTATCAGTGTAACCCCATCAGTGCAACCTCCTCAGTGCCCACCAGTGCCGTCTCATCACTACCCACCAGTGCCACCTATCAGTGCCCATCAGTGCAGCCTATCAGTGCCCATTGTTGTAGCCTATCAGTGCCCATCAGTGCAGCCTCATCAGCCCACATCATTGAAGGAGAAAAATTACATGTTTGCAAAATTTTATAACAAAGGAAGAAAAACTTTGTTTTTCTTTTTGTTTTGTTTTTTAATTTTCGGTCTTTTTTCATTTGTTTGAGAAATAATAAAAAACCCAGTGGTGATTAAATACCACCAAAAGAAATATCTATTTGTGTAAAAATAATTTATAAAAATTTAGTTTGGGTACAGTGTTGCATGGCCACACAATTGTCATTCAAAGTGTGACAGCACTGAAAGCTGTAAATTGGCCTGGGCAGGAAAGGGTAAAAGTGCCCAGTAGGCAAGTGGTTAACTGATACAATCTTCTCAATGTTACCATGCCTTCTGGCAATAACCCAGGGAGAAGGATGGTCCAATCCAGAAAAAAGGTGAAAAAATAAAAACTTTTTAGGATTCTCCTCAATGATTTCAAGTACGTGCTTCCTCATGCAAGCTCCTGTCACAGGGAAACAGTTAATATGAGATCTGGGAAACAAATAAGATGGCTCTGTTGCTAAGAACAGGTTTTGCTGCCAAATGAAGTACAATTGCTCTTCAGGCAAATGTAAATGAAATCCCCTGCAGAGTGCAGCTTGATAATGAAACAGAGATGATACATGAGACCTGTTATCCTGAGTACTGGCTCCGGTCCTCCGCATTAATCGTGCTCACATTTCACACTCACTAATGTTTCTCTCCTTGTTTTTGTTTCTCTACTTGGGAACATCGTTGCTGTCCCTGGGGCTCCTTGTATTGGAGAGGATCTTCCGTAACGCTAGAGATAGGAGACCACGGCTTGCAAAAGGAAAGAGACAGAAATACGTCTGAAAAATAACAAAAAATAATGGATAACTTGCCCTGAAGAGCTTAAAGTTTTACTAAACACGCAACAGTAAAATCAGTCTGTATATGCAGAATAGCATGCTTGTTATACTCACTGTGTAACTTAAGGGGTTAATCCTCTGTATTATGTAAAAAGGCTGTTTGGTCTTGTGTGGCCAGATACCTCCTTCTTGCCCTGTCTACTATATTAGACTATATTAGACTATACTATACTATACTCTACTACATGCAGGCAGGGTGGAAAGGTTGCACATGCTCTGTTCGATCTTCCTATTTCACATGGACACAGACTGCAGTGCATTTCTAGAGGCAGTGATTGTTTATTTGTGAACTGAGCATGTCATTGGCAAAGCACCAATCAGCTCTGGCCGGATTGTGGGTGAAGGGTCACTGATACAAAGGAAGTTGCATCATCAGAGAATGAAATCTCCTCCTATATGAACACTGGGGAAGTCCTGGCTCCTTGCAGTTTATCACCTGACTGCAATATACAGATGAAAAAAAAGGTATATAGCAGCAGCATTTTGATATTAAAAGAAGATTTAGAAGCTGTGTGCACTGTGGGGGGATGAATTGTTTTTATATTGCTGGGTTTAGTAACACTTTAAATATGAACTCCAGACAGATATAAAAGACACAAATTACTGCTGCTGTTAGGGTTCATTCATACATATGGCTGTAGGTGGGCCCGAGGTACCCAATCAGCGAGAGACCACATACACAGCTGTTGATTATTGTAATTATCTGGTATATTGCATATACTGTATACAGTAGGTTAAGACAGATGATTAGAAATGTAAATCCGCACTGTGTAAATCTATAAATATATGGCTGCTAACACTAAGGTTTGATATATAAAACGCAGAAGAAACTAAAAACAAAATAAAAAGTGTAGCACCAAACATATAATCAAGCACAAATCAAATGTCTAAACTCATTATCAAAAATATGTGTCCACTCTAGATGAATAAATAAATTAAGCAAAACAGTCCCATAAACACTTCCAGTGCAATAGTGAAGAAGTTTATCATCCACCAACTTCTTAACCACTTCAGCCCCGGAAGGATTTCATACTTTAGGACCAGAGCCCTTTTTGCGATTCGGCGCTGCGTCACTTTAACTGACAATTGCGCAGTCGTGCGACGTTGTACCCAAACGATATTTGCGTCCTTTTTTTCCCACAAATAGAGCTTTCTTTTGGTGGTATTTTATCATTGCTGCGTCTTTTCTGATCGCCGCTATAAACAAAAGAAGAGCGACAATTTTGCAAAAAAAAACTTCTTACTTTTGGCTAAAATGCAAATCCCAAAAAAAAAATACAAAAAAAAACATTTTTTTTCATCAGTTTTGGCCGATTTATATTCCTCATATTTGCGATAAAAAAAACCCACAATCGGCGTTTATTGATTGGTTTGCGCAAAAGTGGTCGCGTTTATGGATGATGAGAATTCATTTTTGGGGTTTTTATTTTTTACAAGTAATGGCGGCGATCAGCGATTTTTAGCGGTACTGCGATATTGGGGTAAACATGTCGGACCATTTTGACACTTTTTTGGGACCATTGGCATTTATACAGCGATCAGTGCTATAAAAATGCACTGATTACTGTGTAAATGCCATTGGCAGTGAAGGGCAGGGCGCGCTCTAAGGGTTAACTGTGTTCCCTGGGTGTATTCTAACTGTGTTTGGGCTGCCCTAGCTGGGGAAGGGAAGTGATCACAGCCCTTCCCCCTCTCACAGAACGGAGGCCTGTGTTAACTTACACGGACCTCCGTTCTTTCAGTGCAGGGGGGGCATCGCTTGTAGTCGGTGGCGATCTAGTCTGCGGCACCCGCTCCCTGGCCCTCCCCGAACACAGTGAGGGTGCAGGCGCGCCTCCGGCGGCGCGCGCGCGCTCACAGTGCGCGATCTCACAGCTGCCGTCGTATGACGGCGGTTAGCGATATCGAACCACTTTGTCGCCGTCAACCTGCGGTTGGCGGTCGGCAAGTGGTTAAATGACTCCTGTCTTATTGGTTGAACTAGGTGGACTTGTGTCTTTTTTTGGGCCAGAATAACTATGTAACTAAAATGCCTTGAAAAAAGTATTCATACTCCCGTAAAACGTCACAGAATGGCTATCAGACCCATTTTGTGGTAAATGTAAGATAGCGCCTGGTGACCTCATTCATCTCCTCTGGCGATGCCCTAAACTCCATAGATATTGGGAAAGGGTCCTTGCCACACTCAGTCATGTTTTTAGACAGATGTTTCTCTGGATCCGATGTGCTTCATACTTTGTGCCCTGGAGGGGGTGATCCCAGAGGAGATGACGAGTCTTGCTTTCTCTCGGGCCTTATTTCAACCTCGAAAGACCATTTTTATGGGGTGGAAATTGGACACCTAACCGCCTGTCAAAACTTGGATGCAGCTCATGGGAAATACCCTCATCCTTGAATGGTATATTTACCAGCACAGGGGAGGCCTGGCAAATTTGAAAAACTGTGGGCCCCATGGCTTGATACTCCGGGTCTGAGTCCTAATGAGCTTATTAAGATGAGACTTTTGCAATGTCTTTGCGGTTCGCAAGGCCATTGATTAAATGGAGGGTATTCAAGTGGGGTTTTTTTTTACAATGGAAAGGTGTGATGTATTTTGGACTGAAAGTAACATGAAGAGAGAGGCGGCACACTGGAACTGCAGTTACATAGCGTCCATGTACAAGGAATAGGCTAACATGTTTCGGCAAAAAGAGCCTTGGTGCTGTGAATAAGGCTCTTTTTGCCGAAACATGTTAGCCTATTCCTTGTACATGGACAATATGGAATAAAGAAATCTTTGTAACTGTAGTTCCACTGTGCCGCCTCTCTCTTCATGTTACTTATAGATTTCCAATTGGGAAGGTGGAAGTCTTCCCTGAGCCAGAGCTCCTGGTGAGGTGTGTCCATTATCATTTGGAGTCAAGCCACATCTGTTAGAGTGGTGTATCTCCTCTGTTTTGGACTGAAGATTTATATAGATGGCTCAGCGCCTCTGTGACCTCCTTTCACTTGTTTCTTGCTAAGGTATGTATGTTATGTAATGCATATGACTACAACCAGGCAAATTGGACTGTACAATGATGCTACTGTACATGTTTGATATTCTGCTTTTGGCAATAAGACTTTTTTGATTTGAAAAGAAAAAGTATTCATACCCCTTGAAATTTTCTGCATTTGGTCATATTACAACCAAAAAACGTAAACGTATTGGGATTTTATGTGATAGACCAGCACAAAGTGCCACATAATTGTGAAGTGGAAGGAAAATGATAAATGGTTTTCAAAATGTTTTACAAATAAATATCTGAAAAGTGTGGCGTGCATTTGTATTCAGCCCGCTTTACTCTGATACCCCTAACTAAAATCGAGTGGAGCCAATTGCCTTCAGAAGTCACCTAATTAGTAAATAGAGTCCACCTGTGTGTGATTTAATCTCAGTATAAATACAGCTTTTCTGTGAACCCTGTGAAACCCTCAAAGGTTTGTTGGAGAACCTTAGTGAACAAACAGCATCATGAAGGCCAAGGAACATACCAGACAGGTCAGGGATAAAGTTATGGAGACATTTAAAGCAGGATTAGGTTATTAAAAAAATATTCCAAGCTTTGAACATCTCACGGAGCACTGTTCAATCCATCATCTAAAGATGGAAAGCGTATGGCACAACTGCAAACCTACCAAGACATGGCCATCCACCTAAACTGACAGGCCGGGCAAGGAGAGCATTAATCAGAGAAGCAGCCAAGAGGCCCATGGTAACTCTGGAGGTGCTGCAGAGATCCACAGCTCAGGTGGGAGAGTCTGTCCAAAGGACAACTATTAGTCGTGCCCTCCACAAATCTGGCCTTTATGGAAGAATGGCAAGAAGAAATCCATAATAAGTCTTGTTTGCAGTTTGCAAGAAGCCATGTGGGGGACACAGCAAAAATGTGGAAGAAGGTGCTCTGGTCAGATGAGACAAAAATTTAACTTTTTGGCCTAAAAGCAAAATATGTGTGGCGGAAAACTAACACAGCACATCACCTTGAACACACCATCCCCACTTTGAAACATGGTGGTGACAGCATTATGTTGTGGGGATGCTTTTCTTCAGCAGGGACAGAAAGCTGGTCAGAGTTCATGGGAAGATGGATGGAGCCAATACAGGGCAATCTTAGAAGAAAATCTGTTAGAGTCTGCAAAAGACTTGGGACTGGTACAGAGGTTCAAATCAAAGCATATTCATGTGTTAGAATGGCCCAGTCAAAGTCCAGACCTAAATCCAATTGAGAATCTGTGGTAAGACTTTTGATGTTCACAGACGCTCTCCATCCATCTGACAGAGCTTGAACTATTTTGCAAAGAAGAATGGACAAAAATGTCACTCTCTAGATGTACAAAGCTGGTAGAGACCTCCCCAAAAAGACTTGGAGCTGTAACTGCAGTGAAAGGTGGTTCTACAAAGTATTGACTCAGGGGGGCTGAATACAAATGTACCCCACACTTTTCACATATTTATTTGTAAAGAATTTTAAAAACCATGTATCGTTTTCCTTCCACTTCACAATTATGTGCCACATTGTGTTGGTCCAATAGGTACATACTTGGGGGGGCACACCCTAATAATGTATTACATTAGAGATGGTGCTGCTATAAGACCACCAAACAAAATGACATATTACAGCGCACACATGCAATAATGACATTAAAACCTGCAAGGCTATTTGAAGGAAGAGTTCAATAGATCTCCCATTAGGAGGAGTGTATTGCTCCAATGGTTATGAGACAGAATCTCCCATTCTATGGATAGTAGGACCCACTGAGACGGGGGCCTGTGAAGTAGGAGTGGGCTAAGAACTCTATGTCCATATAGTACGACGAACTCCCCATATTTTTGTTGAAGATGTCCAAGTACTTATAGCCTATAAGTACTTGGACATCTTCAACAAAAATATGGGGAGTTCGTCGTACTATATGGACATAGAGTTCTTAGTCATCCTGGGTGACTCTGCCCCCGGACACTTCATCCTCACCCGATTCTTGAGATACAGGTATATCATGCTGCTTGAGGGGTATAAAAACAACTTCT
>BLSH010096406.1:49350-61719 GCA_018402905.1 Glandirana rugosa | reverse complement strand
AAGAGACAGCCCCTACTATTCTCAATCTACACGTCCTCCCTGGGTCAGCTGATAACCTCCCATGGCTTCCGCTATCATTTATATGCCGATGGCACCCAAATCTATCTCTCTACTCCTCAGCTCACCCCATCAGTCTCCTCACAGATCACTGCCTTACTAACAGACATATCAGCCTGCATGTCACAGCACTTCCTTAAACTGAATCTAAAACTGAGCTCATGATATTTCCTCCCCCACGTGCCCCTTCCCCTGACTTCTCTGTTAAGATCAATGGCACAACTATTAGTGCGTCGCCACATGCCAGGGTGCTAGGGGTAACCCTAGACTCTGAACTGTCCTTTTAAGACCACATCCAATCCCTGTCTAAATCATGCCACCTCAGCCTACACAACATTGCTAGAATACGCTCCTTTTTAACGAATGACACCACCAAGCTTCTAATTCACTCTCTGGTTATCTCTCGCCTCAACTACTGCAACTCTCTCTTCATTGGATTACCTTTGCATACATTATCCCCCCTTCAGTCAATAATTAATGCTGCTGCAAGACTTATCCACCTTACCAACCGCTCAGTGTCCTCCACCCCTCTCTGCCAATCTCTTTACGAGCTTCCACTCACCCAATGAATAAAATTCAAAGTACTAACAATAATTTACAAAGCCATCCACAACTCTGCCCCCAGTTACATCTCTAACCTAGTCTCAAAATACCAACCAAGCCGCCGTCTTCGGTCCTCTCAAGACCTCCTGCTCTCTAGCTCCCTTGTCACCTCCTCCCATGCTCGCCTCCAGGATTTCTCGAGAGCTTCTCCCATTCTTTGGAACTCCCTACCCCAATCTGTCCGACTGTCTTCTAATCTATCCATCTTTCGATGATCGCTGAAAACCTTTCTCTTTAAAGAAGCCTATCCTGCTTCTACCTAATACTCTCTTTCTTTCTTTCTTTCTACATCAGCTCATCCCCCACAGCTATTACCTTTTGTATCAATTGACCCTCCCTCTTAGATTGTAAGCTCTAACGAGCAGAGCCCTCTGATTCCTCTTGTACCAAATTGTGATGTAACTATACTGTCTGCCTTAATTTTGTAAAGCGCTGCGCAAACTGTTGACGCTATATAAATCCTGTATAATAATAATAATAATAATATGTAGACCAGAATAAAGACTTATAATATGTAATAAAATCTATAACAACCTTCCATTCAATGATAAAAAAGTCACATTAGGCATTTTCTTACACCAAGGGATTAGCCGGGTGAGCCGTAGTCCAATTGTTCGTTTATAGTCATATAAAGTAGTGCCTGGGGGACGCAGGTGTCAGAGCTAATTATAGTAAATGAGCTGCCTGGATGTATTCAGAGGGAAAGAGCTCCTAAGTGTCCGCAACATTCCTTAACAGTGTTACGAGGTTCAGCAAAGCTGTAATGTTTAATATGTAATTCTAAAATTTAAACGGTGGGGAAAAATAGTTCATAGGGAAACTGTAGAGAATTGCTGTGAGTAGACATTCTGAGTTCTTCCTCTAGTGGACAACCGTATATTAGGCAGTGTAGCAAGCATTTATAAGGCGTAACCACTGAAAAAAAGAAATTACAAAGTTCCACTTTTATTACTGGGGTCATTATCACTGTTTTGATCGGTTCTATTTTTAGGAGATGAGATTTAGAGACATTGCATGTTTCCGACTTAGCGAATAGTCTTTGCAGATTGAGCCTTGGGGTAAGACTTTGTCACGATTTCTGTATCGTGTTTTCTATATGGGAGTAGCGGGTGTACTGGTGGTGTGGTTTTATTGTTTAGGTTCACCTAGGGTTTTTTTGGATCCTCTGGCATTGGGCTTATTATGGAAGAGGGACACACCCGCTCCAAGCCTCACCTGGCCTGTTAGATCCTCAATCCACCTCTGTAGGGTGCTGGCTAAGCCACGGTACAAATAGAAAGAACAGAAAGTTCAGACAGCCGCACTCCAATCAATGCTGTTTATTGTTGCATGTATGTACAATGCAGGTACAATCAAATGCCAGCAGAGACGAACATCAGGCAGCAGATAACGCGTTTCACGTCCAAGTTTGACGCTTACTCACAGCTATGAGTAAACGTCAATCTTGGACATGAAACGCGTTAGCTGCTGCCTGATGTTTGTCTCTGCTGGCATTTGATTGTACCTGCATTGTACATACATGCAACAATAAACAGCATCGATTGGAGTGCGGCTGTCTGAACTTTCTGTTCTTTCTATTGGGCTTATTATGGTTGATGGTGGCATTCTAAATCCCAGCCACTCCCTAAAAAGCCCCCCCCCCACAAAAGGGTAAGGATTCTAATGACTTGGGTCCACTCCCCCCTCCCCCCTTATTTTTCTCATGTGTTTGCCTGACATATGGAATAGTCTTTGTATTGTTTATTTGTAATGATTTAGTACTTGTATTGTCCAGCTATGTTTTGTATTTGAACAACTTGATCTCTCTTTTCCAAGTATACCATCATTGTAACAAACAGTAGAAAAAAGTCGGCAACACTAAAATTCTTGCAGTGTAGTTTATTCGTACATCGGACCTGTTTACCTTCCTATACCATCACTGTAATCCAGACGTAGGCGTGGATCCTGAGGAAGCCATGTGATTGCAAAACTCATCAATCTTTAAAGAAGAAAGTACAGCCAAAGCTCGTGGATCACAGGAGTGCAGTCTGTTGTGCACTCCCGAGACCCATTTTCAGCAGACAGCAGGCCAAAGCCCGCTGTTGGCTGACATCACTGAGCCGGTCCAAGTTCGGGAAATATCACGACCATATGATCGGGATCTGCCCACATGCCTGGACCGGCACTGAGAGCTGGCTGCTCCTGCCCCCTCCACATCCCAGCGCTCCAATGAGTGTGTGGGGGCAGAGCAAAGAGCTGGTGACTGACAGTCAGCAGCTCTCTGCTCACAGAGCTCTGAGAACCAAGCGATCAGCGGTGTTTGATCTCTCGGTTCTCAGTGTTAGAGCCGGCGGGGGACAGATGCAGCATTGATGTCTTAAATTAGTTTGTAAAAATATTTGTAGAGCTACCCCTGTAGGAGCCACTTGAGCATTAGGTACCTTTCACAGGGGCGGATGCACTGGATGGGCTCCGCTAGCTCAGCGGGAGATCGCTCCATTGATCCCCGCTGAGCAGGCAGATGACAGGTCTGTCTCCGCTCACTGTGCAGGGATGGACTTGTCAGAGTCCCGCTGTTCTCTATGGGAAGATTGGTTGAAAACAGAATGCGTGTCCATTTTCATCTGATTCCATCCAATCCGCTGGACAGATGGCGAACGTATCGGCATCCATCTGTTTTGAGCAGATCTTGATGGATCAGATAGCAGGTGGGTGTCAGTGGACACATATCCGCTGACATCCGCCTGCCCATAGAAGTCAATGGGTGGCCTGCTAGGATTGGCCTGAAAAACAGACAGGCAGATCCGAGCGGGCCGATCATGTAAAAGGGGCCTTACACAGATAGTCCTTACGTCTTCACTGGCAGCCAGATACAAGGTATTTCCTGCAGCCAGACACACATACACTTAGGTTCAATGTAGTCAAAGACCAGTCTAAGGGTGTTGTTTTGTAGTTTTATTTTTGTAGGAACTTGCATAGGGTAGGGGATTTTTAGTAGGATACACCTGAATAAAACTATACACAACTTGAGGAGTCAAGCTGATGTAAAATGGGAGCAGATGGCAGACTGTATAGCAGTGTAGAAATCAATAGCATGAGCAAAGTCTCTTGTAGTACAGGACAGGTAGACAAAGCTCTTCAGGTACAGGTATGGCAGACTGTTTGACAGTTCAAAAGTAGTAAAACTGAGCAGAGTACCATGCAGTAGTAACAGTCGAACAAGCTCTTCAGGTCGTGACCGAATGAGGAAATTGGCGCTGTTCTAGGGGTGAATAACTGTGTATATCCAAAAAATGAGTGATTCTGGTAATTACCACCTTAAGTACCAATTGTATGAAAGTGCTAAGTGCTCAACAGTGCAAAACAATTAAATATATGATAAAGAGTGCAAAACATTTCATTTGTAGGAAAAAGTCCTTATATCCAAAGAAATTCATGTAGAATGAAAAGATCAAATATGTAGACACCCAACTATATAAAAAAAATATATATAAAGACTTCAAATAAAAAATGATATACAAACAATTATATATAAAAAATTAAATGTAAAAAATGTTCCATCTTTTGCAAAGTTCAATACAAAAGTCTCTATAAAGCTGTAGTGGTGACGTAACAAAATCCAAAGTGACTTTAGTGCTTCAAATTCAAAAAGTTTTTTCTGCGCTTCAAAGTGGGTCCACGCATGCTCCCCCTTATGTATCCTTACTCACCAGGAGCCAGTACCCCTGCAGGGGTGACTCGCATGTATACAGCCCGTGTGGCATCCTGGTATCCAGATATGGAACACTTCTCAGCAAGGGATCGTCCTGTTATCCAGATATGGAACAAGGAGGTGGATGAAAAGCCAGCATGTAATAATGCCACGACATGCAGGTCTATCCAGGCTGGGAGCTGGGGTCCGCTGTGTCTTCCTGTACCCGGCATCGCCGGTAGTTTCCAGGGCCCCCGGGGTGGTAGACAGCAGGGGAGCCTTGCATCACCAATCTAAGGAGGATCCATCCAAGGGCGTGGCCGTCTGGCCTGAGGAAGGAGCACGCATGCTGCAAATGCGCGCCCACACGGCCACACCCTTGGAGGGATCCTCCTTCGACTGGTGACGCAAGGAAAACACAGCGGACCCCAGCTCCCAGCCTGGATAGACCTGCATGTTGTGGCATTATTACATGGTGAATTTTTATCCACCTTCTTGTTCCATATCTGGATAACAGGAGATCCCTTGCTGAGAAGTGTTCCATATCTGGATACCAGGATGCCACATGGGCTGTATACATGCGAGTCACCCCTGCAAGGGGTCACTTTGGATTTTGTCACGTCACCACTACAGCTTTATAGAGACTTTTGTATATGTATTGAACTTTGCAAAAGATGGAACATTTTTTACATCTAATTTTTTATATATAGTCTTTATATATATTTTTTTATATAGTTGGGTGTCTACATATTTGATCTTTTCATTCTACATGAATTTCTTTGGATATAAGGACTTTTTCCTACAAATGAAATGTTTTGCACTCTGTATCACATATTTAATTGTTTTGCACTATTGAGCACTTAGCACTTTCATACAATTGGTACTTAAGGTGATAATTACCTGAATCACTCAACTTTTGGACATACACAGTTATTCACCACTAGAACAGCGCCAATTTCCTCATTCTGTCACTACCAATCATACCCCACCTAGAGGTGGTTTCTGAGGAGGCAGCATTCTCAATTACTTTCAGTAGTAATAATATATACATCCAAAGCGTGGAAAATAATGAATTTAGAAGCTCTTCAGGTCACTAGCTAGTGATGCCTTTAGTTGGACTTTTGACTGACTGTCCTAGCACAAAAGGGGTAGCCAAAAAGAACACGGCCCTAGATCATTGATTTGTTCTGACTGGAGTTGCAAACAGATCCTCTCAGATACAATTCCCCCTCAGTCAGCTCTTCAGAAGCACCAGGGTCACTCCTTTCCTTTAGCTTCAGGCCCTCAGGTCAACCACCTGAGGCTGCATGACAGCAAGTGCCAAGGGTGGCAAGCCTGCCTCACCCCTAGCTGGTGCACTCCACCATCTGGGAAAGACCCAGAACTTGCATGTTCCCTGAATATATAAGACAATCCCAGCATGCTCAGGGGCACCTGCCCTGCAATTGACTGGCACTTCCACATACTCATGCTGTCAATTTGCCCAACTCCCACCCATGTTCTAGAAAGCTCTACTAGTTTCTAGAAGGCGGGACCTGTTTAGGCAACCTTAGCAGCACCAGAACACAGAAGCAGCCCCAACTAATACATTGCATTCTGTTAAACAGTCCTGCCGAATATAGATTTGCCTCTAGCCCCACCTTTAGGCGAAAGAACAAATTACACTAGTCTGACTATTTACATCGTAGCACCTGTACTAGGAAGGTGCTACATTTTTTTTATCTTATGTAAGTGTTTCCTCTATATTGGCACAAATCCAATATTTCTTTATCTCCTTTCACCACATGTATGGGGGTTAATTGAAGGGTTTTGAATTGTTATAGGATAGGCCCTTAAGAATTTGAATTGTTAGAAATGAATCAGAAAACAAGCATGCTATTTGTAACGCTGGCTCATGCTATATGCATGATGATGTTTTTTTGCCAAATGCCACATAATTGCTACTTCTCTAAACCAGTGCTGTGTTCTTTGTATTCACCAGCCTTGTGTTGCCTTATAAATTTTTACAAAGCAGCCGGTGAATCCAGGTTAATTGAGCCTGTTTGGAATTGAATTGTCTTTGTAAGCAGACCCCATGGACCAACTTTCAGATAACAGGAATAAAAACACACTATAACTGTGCAACACCTCTAAACAGAAAGCAGAGAATGAGCAAATACTGCTGTCCCATGTTGGTTTTTAAAACTTTAAATTATATAATAAAACGAAGAAAATGTCACTTCCAAGAGAAAATCCAATTTTCAAAGAGATATATTGTTGACCTCAATTAAACCTATGAAATGCCATGTAAAGCTGAACTTCGGGCAGATATGCAGTAAAAAACACAAATGAATAAAGCTATGTAACCAATTAAAAAATAGTGTAAGGCCCCTTTCACATGGGCCGGACCTGATCTGACACTCCAGTCTTTTCTATGGAGCGGTGGATGTCAGTGGACAGTGAACACCTGCTGACACTCGTCGCCATCCAAACCGATCCTGTCCGCCAAAACAGATGGCTGGTGGTCCTATTCCCCATCCATCCGGTGGATTGGATGGCATTGTATGGAAACGGACAGGTGGTCAGTTTAGATTTGATTGCCCCTTAGACGAGAGCGCTAAACAAGGGGATTCCGCTTAGCAGAGGCGCCTGTGTGAAAAGGGGACTAAGTAACTGCATTTGAGAAAGAAGGGCAGGGCTAGGTGCCAGTCCAGTGGGCTGCATGTACGTGGGCGGACAAGGACTACAAGAAGAGAGAGCTGAGTGAGAAGTTGTTGGGGCCCATCTATGTGCTGCTTGTCCCTCACTCCGATCACAGGTTGGGGATAGGGCAGGTGACCAAGTTGTATCATGATTAAAAGAAAAGTTTGGGATTAAAAAATATATATATCTCTGTATATACCTCTCACCAGAGGCGTAACTAGAACCTTCAGGGCCCCGGTGCAAGAAACTATGAAGGGCCCCCTTGACCCCTGTCCAGGGCTCTTCCCACTGATCCTGGGGCCCTTTATTACGGCCCCGCCGAATAAATGAATAGTTGTGTACCAAGCCTCCCATTCATTCCCTATGCTTCAGTTATGAGTGAACTAATTGGTACCAATCACTGACTCTGTCCATTCATAAAAGGAAGGAGCAGGTAAATGACAAATTTACCAACCCATTCCCATCTCTCCATCATGACACATCTTCTACAGCAGGTGGCAGGAGAGAGGAGGGGGGAAGACAGCAGTTCTGTTGGGGGGACCAGGGAAGCACACAGGGACCCTGGGAACAGCAGAAGACAAGTAAACTGGATAGGAGGGGCTGCAGGGGCAGCATATAGAGGAACCAATCTCCTCTATTAGGAGGAAAATGGAGGAGATTGGTTCCTCTAAATGCCGCCTCCGTCATTCCTCCTATTCAGGTGTACAAGGGAGGCACACAGGACCCCTGCAACCACTGTAGTTAAGCTCCTGATTCTCACCTAGATGGATAGAGCATCAGTCTAATGCTGCATCTATCCCCTGCCACCTCTACACCGAGAACTGAGTGATCAAAGGCTGCTGATCACTCAGTTCTTGGTCTTCACTGAGCAGAGAGTGGTGACTGTCACTTAGCGGAGCGGCAGGCTCTAATTGGCTCTGTGCGCGGCTGAGCCAGCTGCCGGTCAAGGCATGTTGGTGGATCCTGGCATTAAAGTCGGGATCTCTTCAGAGTCTGGAATGCCCGCTGTCGGCTGAATATGGGTCACAGCAGTGCAAAATGAACTGCACTCCTGTGATTCCCAGGAGAAGTAGGGCCAAAAGAGCTTTGGCTTTACTTCTCGTTTAACGGATCAACTGCTCTGCACAAATTCATTGAAGTATATCCAAAGACTAAGGTAGGAAAATGTTAAAACTCTTCTCCATTTTTTTTATTGCCATCTATGTTTGGGATATTTCTGCTCGGTTTCCATACTTTTGAACCAATCAAAGTGAAGGAAATCCCCTCTTAGAAAAGTGCAACAACATTGAAAAATTGTACCCTCTATTTCTATTCTTGACACAACTTTTTGATTTTGCTTATTTTTCAGTGCCAATGAGAGTGTTACCTGTAAAATTAGACAGGGTTCATTCACACTATCAGATGAGGGGCAGTAAAACCCCACATTTGAGACCGCTCCCCTTTAGCTGCAGAGGCAGCAGCTGGGGTGTACACATGCCACAGCCGTGATGCGTGAAGCACCTTGCAGGTTCAAAGGGTTAAAGCAGGCAGAGAGGTACAACACCTCCTCGCCCCCTGATAAATGCTTTCTGAAGAGCGATCTGAATGCAGAGCTATCTTCAGAGATCAAAGCATGTGTGAAAGAGCCCTGCAGAGACAGTCATTCATAAAAATAAGACAGGGGTGCTAATACTTTATATGTTATCCAAAACTAAAAAGAAAATGACTTTATATACATTTTAAAGAGAAATAATTTTTTATCCCTACTCTCCACCCTCTTGAAAGTCTCTATGATTCCTTCTTGTACCAGTTCCTATTCCCCAGCACAGGGAAAGAAAAAAGGGCATGAACTGCCAGCTGAGGTAAATGACAGGAAGGGTGCTCTATACACAGGGCTTGTACTGTTGATCTAATTAAGTCTAATTCTTTTTCTTTGTAGGAGAGGGAAAAGCTCAGATGTAACTAGATAGGAACAGGTGGTTATACTTCAGGCTTGGTTGGTTAGCACCTGGCCTGGTTGCAGTTGCAATCTTACAATACAGGAACCAACCACAACTGACAATAAATCCTATCTTCATTGTCTTCCATCTGGTGGGCAGCCTGGCAGGCGACGGGGCGAGCGAAGCAGCGATTGAGCAACGGGGGAAAAGTGAGGGGGCCAGGTTTGTTTGCTGCCCCCCCCCCCCAAAAAAATTGAGCACCAGCTGCCACTGCAATTTTGTAAGGTGGACGTTTCAGTTTGATGCCATTCATTGATGTTGTGCTGAAGGTTATACAATAGTACTAGAGGGAATTGGACGGTTATACAGCAGTGTTAGTTTAGCGGTCATACAATTATGTTGGGATGGCAGGTATTAAATGAATGGAGCCATGTTAAAAAATGGCTGGGGTACAATAGTTAGGAAAGAGAAGAGGTGGTACAATAAAACATTGGTCCTCACATGGACAAAAAAGTAAACAGATAGTATAGTTGTAACCATGAGCATTTAACACATAAGTTCATGTATATGTGTAGGTTTAAGATACAAGTCAAGTTTCGTATGGTAAGACCTAAGGTCTAGCAAACTAGAACATGTGAAGAATGCCTTAAATACACTGGGGCATTAAATTGAACAGGTAAATCTTACTCAACTTGGAGCTAAATGCACGCATACATGAAAGCCTACAGAGGCTTAGCGGCAATTTTCAGAAAATTGGCTATCTATAGATGAGAGTCGTCAGAAAGAGAAAAGAAAGTAAGTCTGTCAAAAAAGTGGCAGGGGAGAAGGAGAGAGAAAAAGAAGGCAGGGGAGGGTGGGACCTTAGGCGCCCCTAGACGGAACCTAGTGGGGCATGTCAATTGTCCATAAGATACTGTTACCAATCACGGGAGCAAGAGGGATTTGTCAAAAAGTGTCTTGCCTTTTTTATTAAAACTACTGCTATACCCTTTAGCTGTTCCGTGTTATAGAACAAAGCACGCTATGCCCCACATAAGTCCAGTCGCCTATCACTGTAATCAGCACAGTAACCATCCTCTCAATTTCATTGTACTGTAGGGGTTTTATGGAAAGAAGTGTTTTAGAAGAAGGTTTCAACTGAGTTAGTTTAGTGGCAACCAGTATGTATTATGTGAGGCTTAAAGTGGCTGCAAACTTGAATCTTTGATGTGCACCTATAGGTAAGCCTACAATAAAGCTTTCCTATAGGTAAGTGCACCGTTTAGGAGATATTTACTATATATGCAGCCCATGATTTTACTGACACATGCACTCTGAACGAATGGCCACCCGGGCTGTCCCTTCAGACAGAGATGCAGCAGGAGCCATTGGCTATCAAACACAGCCAGTGAGCAAATTAGAAGAGAGAGGGGGCAGGGCCGAGCTGCGGCTCTGTGTCTGAATGGATACTCAGAGCAGTGGCTCAGGAACGGGCCTATTTGGGTGCCTCCACAGCAAGCTGTTTGCCCTGGGGGCACTTGGCAGGAGTGAGGGGCCAAGAGCACCAGCAGGGGACCCAAGAAGAGAGGGTTCAGGGCTGCTTTGTGCAAAACCACTGCACAGACCAGGTAAGTATAACATGTTTGTTATTTTAAAAAAATAATTCCTATGGCGATCTTACCCGGAAGTGGGAGAGGGTACCTGTCAAAACCAGGTACCTGCTTCCCCCCAAAAAGTGCCAAATATGGCAGTGTAGGGTGCAAACAAGCGGAGCCTCCCATTTTGAGTGGGCGCTTTAATTTTTTTTTTAACCCAACCTGATAGGCTCAAAGCAGCAATCTGCTTTTATTATTGTCAAGGTGGCCCTGCAATACGTTCATGCAAACTCTTTCAGGAGGCATAGTTGCCATGATCAGAGAAATGACTGTAGCAGGAACTTCAAAGTAAAAAAACTACAGGTAAAAGTAAAATAGATTTGGGATTTTACTTTGTACTTCAAGGCTTCTATGCAGTCTTAGTAGATAGAAGTAGATCCAGATTATTTGCTGCTCATCCATACTGTTGTTAGCTTGAAGCACAGCAGGCAGATGGACCCATCCAAGGAACCAATATAAAAAAGGACTGCCATAGTGAGCCCGAGCTATTACTTTCTTACCATAACACAGTGTGAAGTGGAGCAGATGCTTCACTAAGTGCTTGGGTGTATTGAGCCATACATCTGAGCATACAATATCTGCCCTAGGCATCAAGAGGTGTTGCCAGGCATTAGAGACATGCGCCAAACTCACCTTTGTGTGTTGGGCTTTAAAACCAACTGCATCATCATCACAGATATGCAAAAAGTAGATCTATAACTGCGTGCTGCTCAATTTATCTCCAATAACGCTCCCCGCTGTGTCTAGAAGTTGCCCAGAATATCTTTCTCTCATCTAAACTCAGCAAAATAACATCTGATGTTTTAATTAATATGTGAACATACTAATAAATACGCCATTATTTTTGCTCAGCCATCCCTGCACAGCTTCCTTTCCAAATGTGTTTGGCGTGTTTGAGCTCTTCCAGGTTTACAGAAGAGGTGTCAGGTGGGTGAGTTAATTCAACTGCAGCATTCAAAGCTAAAATCTTTGCAATTCAAGTGCAGCAAATGTAATCCCATGTAGAGGTATTAAAATGCTCATGAATACTAACGACAAAAACAGATTAAAATATTCACTGTGATTTTCTGTATCAGAGCAAGGAATCCCCACTGTAATGCACGTGCTTTATGAGGTATGACAGCCAGGGCCTACTAGCCAAAGAGAATAATAAAAGATTTTAAAAAATTAAGGAAACCTAGCAGTAAGCATGATGCAAAAAACCGTCTGAATGGTAAACTTTTGGTCAAATATTAAAGATAGACTCCAGACAAACAGCTAAACACAAAGTTAAAATGCAGACATGAGAGCTGTTTTCCCTGCCAACGAATTTGTATTTCTGTCGACCCAGTCCTGGAATTTATATAACTCAACAAAACAGAACAGCAGATCTGTTTTTTTTTCCTCTGCTGCAGTTCACTAACACTTACAGGTTTTGTGACTGGACAGTGAAAGGAGAAGCAGCAGACCAATTAGCTCATTCCTCTGCCAGCATTGTCAATGCTGGCATATGAGCAGGGCCAGTACTAGACTATTTTGCACCCTAGGCCAGCTACTTGCATACCCCCCCCCCCCCCCAAATAATAACAGATTGTACTGTAGAGATTCATTTTTTTTTACTTTAAAATAAAATGACACCTAATAATAGCATAATTGCATAAGGGATTGAGGGGGTTGAGAGAGAGGGAGGGAGGGCTTTGAGAGAGGGGGGATTGAGAGGATGGGGCTGAGAGCAAAACAACTCAATATATTTAAGGTCCTGACCCAGCTGTCTTTATGTTTAAGCAACCGTCCCTTTTGTCGATTTGTGTTTCAATTTTACGTC
>BLSH010096406.1:5715-39408 GCA_018402905.1 Glandirana rugosa | reverse complement strand
CCCACGCCAAGGTCCTAGGTGTAATCCTAGATTCCCAATTAACCTTTCAGCCCCACATACAATCGCTATCCAAAATTTGCCGCCTCAACCTCCGCAACATCTCCAAGATACGCCCCTTCTTAACTGATGACGCCACAAAGCTACTAATCCACTCCCTGGTCATTTCTCGCCTCGACTACTGCAACTCCCTCCTCACTGGCTTACCTCTAAATAGTCTATCCCCACTTCAGTCCATTATGAACGCTGCCGCCAGGCTCATCCACCTTAAAAACCGCTCGGCATCTGCTACACCCCTATGTCAATCCCTACATTGGCTGCCACTCAACCAACGTATTAAATTCAAGATCCTAACATTAACTTATAAATCAATTCACAACCTGGCCCCCAGCTACATCACTAACCTGGTCTCAAAATACCAACCAAATCGATCTCTTCGCTCCTCCCAAGACCTCCTGCTCTCTAGCTCCCTTGTCACCTCATCCCATGCTCACCTCCAGGACTTCTCCAGAGCCTCTCCCATGCTCTGGAATGCTCTACCCCAGTCTGTCCGGCTTTCTCCTAGTTTGTCCACCTTCAGACGATCCCTGAAAACCTACCTCTTCAGAGAAGCCTATCTGGCTCCCACCTAACAACTGTACTTTTATCTTCTCTATTAGCACATCCCCCACAGTTATTACCACTTGTATCTCTTGACCTTCCCTTTTAGATTGTAAGCTCTAACGAGCAGGGCCCTCTAATTCCTACTGTATTAAGTGTATTGTATTTGTACTGTCTACCTCATGTTGTAAAGCGCTGCGTAAATTGTTGGCGCTATATAAATCCTGTATAATAATAATAATGAGTTTAGAGAAGTTACAGCATAAAAAAAGCAGTTTATATCATTTCAATTTTTAAAGAACCATAGATACTGGATAAATACTTATGTGAATGATTATTTTTACATTATAGGGACTGGCAAGCTGGAAGAACATAGGCTAAAGCTAAACTCAAGGCAGTCATATACACAGCTCTAATGCCGATATGTGAATGGTTTACTTATCAAACAATGTGTAATTCTCCTTAGTCCTGCACCCCTCCCATGCTGCACTGCCAGGTCATAGACTTCTCTATAGACTACTAAGTAGCTGAGCAATACAGTCAGGTCCAAGACCCACCGCAGCCTGTCATTGGATGACAAATGGGCAGCAGCAAACTGATAAGGTCACCCCTCTAGGTGGTGCAGGAGATGTCAGATGCTGGGTTGGTACAAAAGATGATCAGAGGCTGGGGTGGTACAGGAGATGCCAGAGGCTGGGGTGGTACAGGAGATTTTAGAGGCTGGGATGGTACAGGAAATGGCCAGAGGCTGGGGTGGTACAGGAGATGGTCAGAGGCTGGGGTGGTACAGGAGATGGTCAGAGGCTGGGGTGGTATAGGAGATGTCAGAGGCTGGGGTGGAACAGGAAGAGATGTCAGAGGCTGGGGTGGTACAGGAGATGTCAGAGGCTGGGGTGATACAGGAGATGTTAGAGGCTGTGAATGGTATAGGAGATGGTCAGAGGCTGAGATGGTACAGGAAATGTCAGAGGCTGGGGATGGTACAGGAGATGGTCAGAGACTGGGGAGGTATAGGAGATGGTCAGAGGCTGGGGTGGTACAGGAGATGTCAGAGGCTGGGATGGTACAGGAGATGACAGAGGCTGGGGTGGTACAGGAGATGTCAGAGGCTGGGGTGGTACAGGAGATGTCAGAGGCTGGGGTGGTACAGGAAATGTCAGAGGCTAGGGATGGTACAGGAGATGTCAGAGGCTTGGGTGGTACAGGAGATGTCAGAGGCTGGGGTGGTACAGGAAATGTCAGAGGCTAGGGATGGTACAGGAGATGTCAGAGGCTTGGGTGGTAGAGGAGATGTCAGAGGCTGGGGTGGTACAAAAGATGGTCAGAGGCTGGGGTGGTACAGGAGATGCCAGAGGCTGGGGTGGTACAGGAGATTTTAGAGGCTGGGATGGTACAGGAAATGGCCAGAGGCTGGGGTGGTACAGGAGATGGTCAGAGGCTGGGGTGGTACAGGAGATGGTCAGAGGCTGGGGTGGTACAGGAGATGTCAGAGGCTGGGGTGGAATAGGAGGAGATGTCAGAGGCTGGGGTGGTTCAGGAGATGTCAGAGGCTGGGGTGATACAGGGGATGTTAGAGGCTGTGAATGGTACAGGAGATGGTCAGAGGCTGAGATGGTACAGGAGATGTCAGAGGCTGGGGATGGTACAGGAGATGGTCAGAGACTGGGGTGGTATAGGAGATGGTCAGAGGATGGGGTGGTAAAGGAGATGTCAGAGGCTGGGATGGTACAGGAGATGACAGAGGCTGGGGTGGTACAGGAGATGTCAGAGGCTGGGGTGGTACAGGAGATGTCAGAGGCTGGGGTGGTACAGGAGATGTCAGAGGCTGGGGTGGTACAAAAGATGGTCAGAGGCTGGGGTGGTACAGGAGATGCCAGAGGCTGGGGTGGTACAGGAGATTTTAGAGGCTGGGATGGTACAGGAAATGGCCAGAGGCTGGGGTGGTACAGGAGATGGTCAGAGGCTGGGGTGGTACAGGAGATGGTCAGAGGCTGGGGTGGTATAGGAGATGTCAGAGGCTGGGGTGGAACAGGAAGAGATGTCAGAGGCTGGGGTGGTACAGGAGATGTCAGAGGCTGGGGTGATACAGGAGATGTTAGAGGCTGTGAATGGTATAGGAGATGGTCAGAGGCTGAGATGGTACAGGAAATGTCAGAGGCTGGGGATGGTACAGGAGATGGTCAGAGACTGGGGAGGTATAGGAGATGGTCAGAGGCTGGGGTGGTACAGGAGATGTCAGAGGCTGGGATGGTACAGGAGATGACAGAGGCTGGGGTGGTACAGGAGATGTCAGAGGCTGGGGTGGTACAGGAGATGTCAGAGGCTGGGGTGGTACAGGAAATGTCAGAGGCTAGGGATGGTACAGGAGATGTCAGAGGCTTGGGTGGTACAGGAGATGTCAGAGGATGGGGTGGTACAGGAGATGTCATAGGCTGGGGTGGTCACCAGGGACGATGACATTGATATCCTATTCCAAACACTAAAGCCTATTTTGACCACCTTAATCGGGGTCAAAATTATCTGGTAAGCGGCCCCCTATTTTTTAGCACGACGTGGAGTGAACTTTCTTAGAGGGCTTTCCAGGGTATCTTTACACCTTCCTCTCGGGTGATATTTTCACTTATATGTTGACTGCTGTGTATTGGCTGGTTGAAAATACCATGACCGTTTGCTCTGAAGGACTATTTCTGGGCTCAATCTTCTTTAGGATTTTCTCACTTTATATGTGGAATATTTATGAATGTATGCTTCATGGTGGATCTATTTTTTTAACCACTTCAGCCCCGGAAGGCTTTACCCCCTTAATGACCAGGTAATTTTTTGCGATACGGCGCTGAGTTACTTTAACTGACAGCTGCGAGGTTGTACGACGCTGTACCCAAATAAACTCAATGTACTTTTTTTCCCATAAATAGAGCTTTCTTTTGGTGGTATTTGATCAACTCTGTGGTTTTTATTTTTTGCGCTATAAACAAAAAAAGACCAACAATTTTGAAAAAAAAAAAATATATATTTTTTTACTTTCTGCTCTAAAACATATCCAAAAAAAATTTAAAATATCTAATTTCTTCATCAATTTAAGCCAATATGTATTCTGCTACATATTCTTGGTAATATAAAATCCCAATAAGCTTATATTGATTGGTTTGCGCAAAAGTTATAGCGTCTACAAACTATGGGATAGATTTATGGACTTTTAATTTTCCTATTGTTTTTACTAGTAATGTCGGCAATCAGCGATTTTTAGCGGGACTGCGACATTGCGACGGACAAATCTGACACTAAGGGGTTGATTTACTAAAGCTGGAGAGTGCAAAATTTGGTGCAGTTGTGCATGGTGGCTAATCAGCTTCTAAATTCAGCTTGTTCAATTAAGGTTTGACAATAAAACCTGAAAGCTGATTGGATTCTATGCAGAGCTGCACCAGATTTTGCACTCTCCAGCTTTAGTAAATCAACCCCTATGTGACACTTTTTGGGGACCAGTGACACCAATACAGTGATCAGTGCTAAAAAAAAAGCACTGTCACTGTATAAATGACACTGGCAGGTAAGGGGTTAACATCAGGGGCGATCAAAGGATTAAGTGTGCCCCTAGGGAATGCTTTCTAACTGTGTGGGGGGAATACTGTGACTGGAGGAAAACAGATCCATGTTTCTGCTTAGCAGAAACACAAGATCTCCATTTTCCTCTCTCACAGAACGGTAGTCTGCCTCTCCTGTGAATGATCGCGGGTGGCCGGCGGCCATTGCGGCCGCCAGGCCCTCTGATTGGCTCCTGCTGTGTCCAATCACAACAGGAGTGCGGCTCCAGTGGCACACACGCCCCAGAGCCAAGAACAGCAATCACTTACAGGTAAGTGATTTTGCGCTTAAGGGCCGCCCTGCCATAGTACATGTATGTAGGGTGGTCCTTAAGTGGTTGAGTAGTGTTATGTATGTATACACTTTGCACTTTATTGTGATTACTGTTATACACATTATATGTAGAAGGTTGATGAATTCATGTTTTATATTGGACGAGTTACCTTAACACTTTTACATTGATATGCACTTTATCATTGATAGCGCTGAACAATTTTTATATTAATTTACATGTAAAAATGAATGTAATGACATTTTAATAAATGCATACAAAGATTAAATAGTTTTTGCTTTTTTTTTTTAATCTGTCAGGATCTTTAAGGGTTAAAAAAGTCAACCAATAAATCCATCAACTTGGGTTAGATAGATATCTGTCATTTATTTATACGGAGTACTGACAACCGCACTGTAATTCAAAGCAAACTATGTTTTGTGGCAGCACAGTGGTGGAGATAGAGCGCTGTGTGTACCGTATTGGCTGGGAACATCAATGCTTCAAAGAATGGTTTAATGTACTAGCAGCTGGAGCAGCAGAAGTTACCATTTATATTCTGTATGGCTGGGATCTTCCCCTTGCATCCCATCGATGAATTCATTCATTGTTGTATTGATCTAAAAAAAAAAAAAATAATAGCACAAAGCATATTTCGTCATGAGAAGTAGAACATAATTAACTGAATGCTGACACGGGACTCCCTAAATTATGGATTGGTTATTATATTATATCATGTGTGATGGAGAGAGAAAGAAGAAAGAGACAGAAAAAGAGAGGGTGAGAGAATAATGCAAAGTCTATTCATTTTACTCACCACATTTTTCTTTTAGACATTCTTCTCAGAAGAAAAGTGATGGAAACCGAAACAATGAAATGACAAAGTTGGCTTCATCTGCTCCTTCCAGTTGCCCCTCTACTGATGCTTTTAATGCAATAATAATGGGTAAGGGAACAGCTGTCACAGTGTGCAGCATGTATACAGCAACGTTACAGTCATCTTTGTAATAAAGCTTTATAGGAAAATACCTAGTAGATTTGTGTAGCAGACACAAGCCACTCCACCTCCCTTATCGCCTCCTTTCTCCCTCCCCTCCCTGCCTGCCTCTGAGTGATTCTCACATTGAGTAAAGTTCACCAGACACAGAGCAGGCAGTAGAGCTGGTAGCTCTCAGCACTCTCCCTCTTCCTCCCATGTCTTCATTTCATTAGCTCCTGAGAGTTTCCCTGAAAATACATTGAGGAAAAATCTGATGACTGCAAGGGACTGCAAGACGATTCCGAAGATGTGGCAAGAAGATGTAGCTCAGGAGGAGCCTTAGAGGGATGTTGGACCTTTTTTGGGTCAAGAACTGCTGAAGTTTTCTTTATCCTCATCAGTTAACTCATCATGTCGTGCCCTGTATTTTTTACCTGCCTGCACCCACCTGGACAGACAGGGTGTAAGGAATCAGGAGGTGGAAACAGAGCTAAAACTTTGAGGTGGAAGGACCTCGGAGGTTTGGGGTGGTACTGAAGGATAGCACCGACGTTTCGGCCACCGCAATGAACTTTTCCCGAGATTCCTTTACTCTCAATGTCGGGGGTGCAAAGTATTCCTTCTCTCAGGAGCTGATTAAGGATTTCCCTCTACGACGGGTGAGCAGGTTACACAACTGTTCTTCGGAGAAGGATCTTCTGGAGGTGTGTGACGACTACGACCAGGAGAGGAACGAGTTTTTCTTCGACAGGCATTCTGAAGCCTTTGGCTTTATAATGATGTACGTTAAGTATGGCAAACTGAGGTTTGTGCCCCAAATGTGCGAGCTGTCCTTCTACAACGAGATGATCTACTGGGGCTTGGAGTGCTCCCAACTAGAGTACTG
The DNA here is from genome assembly GCA_018402905.1 of Glandirana rugosa. Lineage (NCBI taxonomy): Eukaryota > Metazoa > Chordata > Amphibia > Anura > Ranidae > Glandirana > Glandirana rugosa. The sequence continues at coordinate 33,090 of BLSH010096406.1, read as the reverse complement.
CTGCCAGAGGAGGCTTGATGACCGCATGTCAGACACTTACACCTACCTGTCCGACGAGAGCAAACCTGACGAGAGCACCGTGAAAGAGAACCTTCCGCCTCCTCCTGAGGAGAAGAAGTGGCTGGAGCGCATGAGAAGGACTTTTGAGGAGCCCACCTCATCCTTGGCAGCCCAGATCTTGGCGGTGGTGTCCATACTGTTTGTCATTGTTTCCATGGTGGTCCTCTGTGCCAGCACTTTGCCCGACTGGAAGACAGCAGAGAATAGGAGCGTGGAGGAGCACAGGTATACAGCAAGTCTGTGGGAACCTTCGGGGTACGACCAGTCATTCTGAGTATTATCAGTGTACGTCTGTCTTGGGGGAGGGGGGGGGCTGCTTATGCTTATATTACAAGACAATCATGTGACAGGAGGGCATAAACCAAACATAAGCTAGGGCTTGTGCAGCAATTAGCACCATCTTTCTTTTTTTAGGAAATAAACTGCTACACTAGAAGTTAGCAGAGTTTAAAACATTCTTCAAGCTCTGGGATTACATCACATAGAAACACTTGTACAGTAATCCTGATAGACCTCATTATCAGACCTCTGCGTGTTTACCAGGGAGTCACATACTAGGCATTAACATGTTACTTGCCATTATGCTGCTTGTGCACAAAACATTAACTCTGCTTAGACTGTTTTAACTCAAAGAACACCACTCTAAAGCTTTATTTTTTTTAGAAGGCATCTTATGTCTATAGGTATGTATTTGGTAGTATTGTATATGCCTGCATAGAGAATATTTGAAATACTTTTCTTGAAAACTGACAACATATTCTAGACTTTTCTCAGATGCTAGCAAATATATATTTATTTTAAGTACACATGTGCATATACTGTCCTACTGTAGAAGCCTGTATGACTACTGGGATGATTCATGAGAATATGGGCAAAAAAAATGGAGCCAAAGTCCAGTTTTTGCTTATATTAACCAATCCAAATCTTAATTACAGTTGGCCAGAGATTAAAAATCACTTTGTCAAAATCTTCACTTTAAGACAACAGTAGTAATCTGTGTCCAGCAGACTTTCCAAAGTAGAGGAGACATCTTGGTCATCTTGGTAGGTGGACAAAGTCATCAAGGGACCCCTGTGCAAGACCAATTATTCTTAAATCTGTGTCCAGCAGACTTTCTAAAGTAGAGAAGACATCTTGGTCATCTCAATTTATAGATATCAAAGGTGGACAGAGTTGTTAAGACCCCTGTGCAAGACCAATTTTTGGGCATCACTGTTCACCTACTGACTTATTAAAGACATATTCACTGTGTATGTATCAATTGGTAGCTATATTTAAGCAAACAGTGACAAAGTCTATGTGGGATCCCAGCAGCCATCTAACGTGCATCTGGTAAAAATAAAACCCTTAGGAACCTGGTGCAAGCTTCACAGTCTACAGGATATATACATACTCATACCATACCTATGTGCTTTTGTGCTGCTTTTAACTACTGTGTTTGCTATAAGCTTGTTCCAGATGGCCTATACTATTCTTTTTATAAAATAATAGTTTCCTGTTGGTCTAGATACATGCTTTCCACTAGAATGCTTTTTAGACCCTTTACACATTTAATGACTTCAAGCTGCTGTTTTAGCGACTTTCCTCAAGTGTGATAGCAGTCCTGTAGTTCTTGTCCACACAAGGGTTGATTATTTGGCAAATTAAGTCAGACGGATCAGTTCATGTTAAGGTGACCACAGATGTTATATGATAGCTGCCTACTCCGGCTAGATTGTCCAACAATAGAGGTGTTAAATTTTAACTGCAGGAAACACCAGAATATAAAGTTGGAGCAAGGGGCACCTGCTACGTGCATGGAAATTTGCATTTGAGCTGTAAATTTCCACTGCAGGCAGCAAATTGCTATTGGTTGCCTCTAGGCAAATTCAACTTATGGAGCCCTGTATAAAAATCTTGCAACTGTGCAGGATAATCTCTATCCATTCAGACATCAAAATGCAAAAAAGGAAAATTCAGTTGTACAATGATTTCATCTTTCAGTATCTCTTTCCAAACCATTCAGTTCATATCCAAGTATTTGTATCTTGCAGTTTTGGCAATATACAGTACTGTGCAAAAGTTTTAGGCAGGGGTGAAGAAATGCTGTAAAGTGAGAATGCTTTCATATATGTATATATTAATTGTTTATTGTTACCAATTTACAAAATGCAAAGTGAGTGAACAAAAGAAAAATCTAATCAAAATCAATATTTGGTGTGACTACCATTTAGCTTCAAACCAGTATCAATGCTTACACTTGCACACTTTTTACACTTGCACAAAGCCAGGGGTTTTGTAGGATTAGAGTCAGGTGTATGATTAACCAGTTATACCAAGGAGGTGCTAATGGTCATCAATTTCATATGTAGATTGAAACACAGTCATTAACTGAAACAGAAACAGCTGTGTAGAAGGCATAAAGGCTCATTTCACCTTTGTTCGCCTTTTTTTTTTTTTTCTAAATTCCAGCTTCCCTATGTACCAATATAGCATTAATGTACTTCTTTTGCAAAAAACAAAATATTCATTCTACACAGGCTTACCTCACCCACTTTGTAGCTGTTTAACTACACTGCTCGATTACTTCTGCCTTACTTCCTGGGCAGACTATAGGTCATGGCACAGGAAGGACTAGGAGTTGACCAGTTGATCTCATTAGCACACACCCTGCATCATCTGCTCTCAGCTGGCCAACTCCTTCCTGTGTCATGAGCTAAAGTCTGTCCATGAAGTAAGGCAGAAGTAATCGAGCAGTGTGTTTAAACAGCTATGAAGAGAGTGAGGTAAGAATGTGTAGAATTAATGGAGGGCTGTTTTATTTTTGCTAAATAAGTACATTAACATTGTACATAGGGGAGCTGGAATTTAGGGGGAAAAAAGAGAACAAAGGTGGACTTTAAAACTGGGTGAGTAACAGTCAAACTCTGCTACTAAGGTGAGGTTGTGGTAGACAGTTTCATGTTACAGGTCATACACCATGGCGAGACCAAGCACACAAGCTACTGAATCAACAAGGTCTCTCCCAGGCAAAGATTTCAAAGCAGACTGGGGTTTCAGGGTGTGCTGTTCACACTCTTTTGAAGAAACACAAAGAAATGGGCAATGTTGTGGACCGTAGACGCAGTGGTCAGCAAAGGAAACTTAATGCAGCGGATGAAAGACACATCATGCTCACTTCCCCTTGACATCGGAAGATGTCCAGCAGTGCCATCAGCACAGAACTGGCAGAAACCAGTGGGACCCAGGTAACTACTGTCCAAAGAAGTCTGGCCAGAAGTGGTCTTTATACAAGAATTGTGGACAAAAAGTCATAACTCTGACTTGGAAACCAGGATAAGTGACTCAACTGTGCACAAAAACATAGGAACTGGGGTGCAGAAAAATAGCAGCAGGTGCTCTGGACTGATGGGTCAATATTTGAAATATTTGGCTGTAGAAGGAGGCAGTTTGTTCGCCGAAGGGCTTGAGAGCGGTATAGTAATGATTGTCTGCAGGCAACAGTTAAGCATGGTGAAGGTTCATTGTAAGTTTGGGGTTGCATTTATGCAAATTAAGTTGGAGATTTGGTAAGGATCAATGGTGTCCTCAATTTTATTCTGCAGCAGAACAATGACCTCAAACGCACAGCCAATGTCATTAAGAACTATCTTCAGCATAAAGAAGAACAAGCAGTCCTGGAAGTGAAGGTTTGGCCCCCACAGAACCTTGATCTCAACATCACTGGGTCTGTCTGAGATTACACAATGAGGCAGAAGGATTTGAGGCAGCCTATATTCACATAATATCTGTGCTTAGTTCTCCATGATGTTTGGAACAACCGACCATCTGGGTTCCTTCAAAAACTGTGTGCAAGTGTACCCAGAAGAAATGATGCTAGCTTGAGGGCAAAGGGTGGTCACACCAAATATGGATTTGAATTGGATTTCTCTTCTGAGTATTTACTTTTTTAATCATTTTGTTAATGGATAAAAAAATAAACTATTACCATTTCTGTTTCTGAAAGCTTTCTTAATTTACAGCATTTTCACACCTGCTTAAAATTTTTGCACAGTACTGTAAATGCCGGGACAAATATGTGGACGACCAGGTCACATGAATTTGAGTGTGAGCCAACTACAGAACTGTATGGCCAGGGTAAGAGGAGCAACCTGTCTTTGCAGCATCAAAGTAAAAGTGGAATACCCCTTTGAAGGAAACCTATATGGGCAGAAAAGATGTGGAGGCTGCCATTACTGACTTCCTAAAAATACCAATTGCCTGGCTGTCTGCATTTTTTCTGAATGACCTGCAACAAGCATGCAGATTAGGAAAGTCAAAATGAAGTCAGGACTTGAGCTACCCATATACCGATCAAAATTCAGCTGGTTCAGCAGGGACCAAACAAATTTTGATTATTGCGTGGCCATTCCTAAATGAAAGACGTTGATGGTTAGATTGACTTCTGTTGAAGGGACATGTTGGAGAGCTTTTCTCGATCAACGGTTGCAGCTGTGGGTGTCACTGTCAGAATACGATGTCCTGGGAGTAGGGATTCCAGAATTCATGTCAGTGCTGGGACAAGGTCATCTAGTGTTCATGACAAAATGCTCCCACCCCCGAAAAGTGTGAGCATCATGCTACAGCACAAATCCCCCCTTCTCCCATCTCAAATCCCACCCTCCTAGTACAACCCCCCCCCCCCCCGCCCCAAAAAAAACACCCCTCCTAGTACAAATCCTCTCCCACCAAATTTCCCCTAGTAGCACAACTGTCCCCTCCCCAGCACAAATTGTATCAACTCCCCACATCCCCACTTGCACAAATCGCCCCTTATCACCTCCTGTCAAACGCCTCTGTCAAATCCCCCCCCTCCTACCACAAATCCAGCCCCCCATTGTGTTTCCAATACAATTCCCCCCCCCCCCCCCACATAAAACTTACAGACCTAAAATGATACAGGGGCGAGAACACACAATGCAGCACCCCCCTCCCTCATAAAAGTTCACTGCATCAGAGGCAGTCATCCCTCCTGCCCACCCTGCTAACAGTGTATGACCAGCTAAAGAATAACTTGAAGCCAACTAATCAGCATGAGAGCCAATGACTAGCATTGTCAGAAGTAGACCAGAGAGGCATACGTAGACCAGAGAGAAAATGGTAGGATCAAAGTTATTTTTCCTCTACTCGTGCAATATGGCTATACCTGTACTGGAGCTGCTCATTGTAAAGACAAAAAAAGTCCACATAAAAAAATGTGACATAAATTAAACCACGCTCACATTAGAAAGTGCATACATAAAAATGACCTCTAGGGGTCAGAGCAAACCTGTAGTGCATAAAAAAATCAACATACATGTGCAAAAAATGTGATTATAATCCACAATAATAAAGTGCAAATGGTAAAAAATAGACCAGAGATGGCAGCCCCTACACTACCTCTATACCAGTCATTCTCAACGAGGGTTAATTGACCTGCTATTTGATGGTGCCTGTATAGTCCCAGGGCCAACACCACAAAGGCGACACCAATGACCTTTTTAAATATCTGTAAGGGTGGCATTCCGATGACCACGTTAAAAGGGCATTCTTCCCATTGACCCTCAATGAATTGGTTTTAGCAGGGGTTCCCCAAGACCTGAAATTTTTTCAAGGGTTCCTCTATGGTAAAAAAAAAAATGTTTTACTCCTTTAGTGAATCATCCCAGCGCTAATGATTTCTGAGACCCTGCAGATATATAACAAAGAGTGGGCAGCTGACCTGCTTCATATAAAGGGAAGGAAGAATACATTGATTTATTATATGTAACAAGGTTAAGAGTTGTGATGGATGGACACAGCTAAGCCCACTGGCAATATGAGTGGTAGGAGTGGAGGGAGGAAAATCCTTGCTGTGCCAGAGGTTGTTTAGTAATTACTGTTATTACTATGACCAGCCATCAGAATATGTGCTTTCAGGGTACCGGAGAACCAAAGATGATGTAACACTGTACTACTGCAAAAAGTATTTAAAGTGGAACTGCACTGTATCTGAGCACCACAAGCCAAAAACACAATTTTATACATTTTTAAAATTCAAAGGGAACTCCCCATCCATCCATGTCTTAATGCTTTATTTTGCTGAGAAATCACTTTGAAACCCCCCCCCCCCCCCTATCATTTCTGCCCATGGCCATCTTGATTAAGGGCAGATGATTCATGTAGAATTTACTTCCTGAAATTCATCTGCCCTTAGCTCATGCATGTGGGCTGGATGGTGTGCTTAGCTGAGAAAATCCCTCCTCTTCTCCTCCCCTCCCGAAGGCACCTGGGATGTATGATGTAATTTGCCTAGGCCCAGAAACCAGGAAGTAACTGAAGAATTGTAAAAAAAAAAGAGTTTAAAAGAAGTCAATATGATATACTTTCCTATCTATTTACTAATGCTAGCGGCATGAGTATTACAATGTTGATTGAGAGAGTGACGTTCCACTTTAAATAGGAAAGCCATATACAGGTGCATCTCATAAAATTAGAATATCATCAAAAAGTTAATTTATTTCAGTAATTCAATTCAAAAAGTGAAACTCATTCATATTATATAGATGTGTTACACGCAGAGTGATATATTTTTAAGCATTTTTTTTTTAAATTTGATGATTATGGCTTACGACTAAAGAGAACCCAAAGTTCAGTATCTCAGAAAATTAGAATATTACATGAGACCAATAAAAAAAGTTTTTTTAATACAGAAATGTTGCCTTAGTGAAAAGTCTGTCCATGTACAGTATAGGATGCACTCAGTGCTTGGTCGGGGCTCCTTTTGCATGAATTACTGCATCAATGTGGTGTGGCATTGAGGCGATCAGCCTGTGGCACTACTGAAGTATTACGGAAGCCCAGGTTGCTTTGATAGCGACCTTTAGCTCGTCTGCATTGTTAGGTCTGGTGTCTCTCATCTTCCTCTTGACAACGCCCCCTAGATTCTCTATGGGGTTTACGTCAGGCGAGTTTGCTGGCCAATCAAGCACAGTTATACCTTGATCATTAAACCAGGTATTGGTAGTTTTGGCAGTGTGGGCAGTGCCAAGTCCTGCTGGAAAATGAAATTGGCATCTCCATAAAGCTGCTCAGCAGAGGGAAGCATGACGTGCTCTAGAATTTCCTGGTAGAAGGCTGCGCTGACTTTGGACTTAATACAACACACTGGACTAACACCAGCAGATGACATGGCTCCCCTAATCATGACGGACTGTGGAAAATGTTGCATTTCATTTGGGAATCAAGGTCCCAGAGTCTGGAGGAAGAGTGGAGAGGCACAGAATCCAAGTTGCATGAGGTCCAGGGGGAAGTTTCCACAGTCAGTGATGATTTGGGGAGCCATGTCATCTGCTGGTGTTGGTCCACTGTGTTTTATCCAAAGTCAGCACAGCCCTCTACCAGGGAATTCTAGAGCACTTCATGCTTCCCTCTGCTGGCCAGCTTTATGGAGATGCCAATTTCATTTTCCAGCAGGACTTGGCACTGCCCACACTGCCAAAAGCACTAATTCCTGGTTTAACGATCATGGCATCACTGTGCTTGATTGTCTGGCAAACCCCCCCCCCCCCCGACCTAAACCCCATAGAGAATCTGTGGGGTATTGTCAAGGGGAGGATGAGAGACACCAGACCCAACAATACAGAACTGAAGGCCACTATCAAAGCAACCTGGGCTTCCATAACACCTCAGCAGTGCCACAGGCTTATCGCCTCCATGCCACACCGCATTGATGCAGTAATTCATGCAAAAGGAACCCGGACCAAGTATTGAGTGCATAGTATACTGTACATGGATATACTTTTCAGTAAGCCAGCATGTCTGTATTAGAAATCCTTTTTTAATTGGTCTTATGTAATAATCGAATTTTCTGAGATACTGGATTTTGGGTTTTCACCAGCTGTAAGCCATAATCATCAAAATTAAAAAAAAAAAAAAGAAATGTTTGAAATATTACACCATATGTAATGAATCTATATAATACATGAGTTTCACTTTTTGAATCGAATTACTGAAATGAATTAAGTTTTGATGATATTCTATTTTTTTTAGATGCACCTGTATAAATTAGACAAGGCAAACAAAGGCTATATTAACAATTATCTAATTCCAGTCTTCCCTGTTAGACTGTAACCAAGAGTTTCTCAACCAGGGTTCCTCCAGAGGTTGCTAGATGTTCCTTGGCCAAAGCAATTGATAGATATAATCATTTATAGATATATTCCTTTTTAGCTGGGGTTCCCTGAGACTGGACAGTTATTTCAAGGGTTCCTCTTTGTTGTGTAATCTAATCAATTAGAAATATCTCTATGATTTTCAACTACATGCAACCGTGGTCTGTCCTACTGGCTCTGTCAGAGCAAAGTCACAATGGAGGTGAGTTGGCGAGGGGTGACTCTGTGAAGAGATGGTGTTCAGGGAGTCTCAGCCAATCAGCAGCTTGGCCTGAACACAAATTTCACCCTTCAATAAAGTGCATGCGAACCCCCATAGCAGTTGTACTCCATGATCACTAGCTGGCAGGAGCCAGGAGCTGCTAAAAGTTATTGCAGAGGTATTTTTTAGCAGGTTAAAGTTAAACTATGGGATAAGCAAATATTGTCTAAATACAAGAGTATTGTGCACTCTTACTTGAATCTTGCTGTGCTTTAAGTATTTATTCCAGATCTGTGCAGTAATCCAGTGTGAGACTTTTCCTCCTTGTGCAGGGTGACTGGCCTTGTCTCCGCCCCCTCCTGTAGTTTTCTGCAGGCAGCCTGTAGTGGGTGGAGCCTGCTGGGTTCCTCCCACAGCTCTGCTCCGTGCACAGGCAATATACAGCACAGTAATGAGGTCACCACTACTTTTACAAGGTAATAACTGGATTTTGCATTTGGTGCATACAAAGTGGATTTATATCCTTTGTGTCTGTTTAGAATTCTATTTAAATTAAAGCATTTGTGCCCGGTTTCCACTTTAACCACTTCCTGCCCACCTTATAGCAAAATGATGGCCGGAAAGTGGTTCTGTTATCCTGAATGGGCGTCATATGACGTCCAGCAGGACAAGCCACGGGGCACCCATCGCGGCGATCGGTGGTGTGTCAGTCTGACACACTGCATTTCTGAACTAGGAACTGTGTACAATCACAGCCGATCACAGTGTAAACAATAAAAGCCGTGTATCAGCTTTTTCTCCGCTCGCGCTGACAGGTGCGGGTAGATGAGAGCCGATAGGCTGCTCTCCTGTCAGGGGGAGTCTACGCTGATAATCAGCGCATTGACCCATCGAGGATACCCACCCATGACCACCAAAGATGCCCACCCATGGCCACCAGGGATGCCCACCCATGACCACCAGATAAGCCCACTAGAGCCCACCAGGGATGCCAGTCAGTGCCCATTAGGGATGGCACCCTGTCCACATCAGTGATGCCTGCCACTGCCTCCTGATCAGTGCTACCTATCAGTGCAGCCCATCAGTGCCACCTATAAGTGCCCATCAGTGCCGCCTATGAGTGCCCATCAGTGCCACCTATCAGTGCCACCTATCAGTGCAGCTTATCAGTGCCACCTATCAGTGCCACATCATCAGTGCCAATCAGTACTGCCTCATCAGTGAAGTCTCATCAGTGCCCATCACTGAAGGAGAAAAATTACTTATTTACAAAGTTTTGTAACAGAAACAAGGAAAAACTTTATTTTTTTCAAAAATTTTGGACTTTTTTTATTTGTAGCACAAAAAATAAGAACCCCAGTGGTGATCAAATTCCACCCAAAGAGGGCTTTATTTGTGGGGAAAAAAATGATACAAATCTAGTTTGGGTACAGCATTGTATAACCGCGCAATTGTCATTCAAAATGTGACAGTGCTGAAAGCTGACCTGGACAGGAAGTTTGGAAAGTGCCCGGGAATTGAAGTGGTTAAGTAAAAGGACAAGAGATGGAAAACAGATACATAAACATCCATGTAAACTTTTCATATCTGCCCAGCACATGAGATTGTCATAATAAGTACAGATAAACATACTTACTATTGTGCTATGCCCAGGAGAGGTTTTATTATTTCTTTTATTTAAAGTTGAACCTTCCCTTCAGTCTTGCACAATTGTAGCGGATCCTCTCCGGTATTGAAATTGTTTACTCTGATTTCACTGCACACTGTGAGCAGCCTGTTTCCTGGCTGGGGGATACCCAACATTATGTAACCCTTTCTTCCCCAGCCTAATGTCCTTGCCCCGCCCCTTTCATTTATTGGATTTTAGTTCTTTTAATCACAGAGGCTCATCATTACATGTGGGTGTTACCCGGGGGTTGGGGCGCGGTCTGCATGCCTTGGAGCGCCCACTCCTCCAGACTGACATCCTCCCATCAAGGCATTTGATAATGCTAGTATGAGGCCCTTTTCACACATGCGGACCGATCAGGTACACCTGTCGGTTTTTCAGGCAGACCTGATTGCATGCTCCACTCACCTCTATGGAGCTACGGATGTCAGCGATGATATGTCCGCTGACATCCACCAATATCGGTCCGCTAAATCCAGACGGATGGAAACCCTATTTTACATTCGCCTGGTGGATCGGATCAGATGAGATCTGCCTGTCCATTTTCATCCGATCTCCCATAGAGGACAGCGGGGCTCTGGCAGGTTCATCTCCACACAGTGAGCAGACATGGAGCTGTCATCCGACAGCTCAGCGGGGATCAAAGGAGCAATCTCTGCTGACCTAGCAGAGTTCGTGGAAACAGACAGCCCCGTGTGAAAGGGACCTAACTCTTCCTAAGAGCCAATTCACTGCTTGCATCAGGACTAAGGGCTTTTGAGGCAGATCCACTCTGATCCAATGCAACTTATTGCTCTTCAGCTGGAGTGCACATTTAACCACTTCAGCCCCAGAAGAATTTACCCTCTTCCTGACCAGAGCACTTTTTGCGATTCGGCACTGCGTCGCTTTAACTGACAATTGCACGGTCGTGCGACGTTGTACCCAAAGAAAATTGATGTCCTTTTTTTTCCCACAAATAGAGCTTTCTTTTATTTTATTGGGATTTTATGTGATAGACCAACACAATGTGGCACATAATTGTGAAATGGAAGGGAAATTATTTTCAACATTTTTTACTAATAAATGTGTGAAAAGTGGGGTGTGCATTTGTATGTAACAAACCACTGAGGGCTTCACAGAACAGCTGTATTTATACTGAGATTAAATTACACACAGGTGGACTCTATTTACTAATTAGGTGACTTCTGAAGGCAATTGGTTCCACTAGAGTTTAGTTAGGGGTATCAGAGTAAAGGGGGTTGAATACAAATGTACCCCACACTTTTCACATATTTATTTGTAAAAAAATGTTGAAAACCATTTATCATTTTCCTTCCACTTCACAATTATGTGCCACTTTGTGTTGGTCTATCTCATAAAATCCCAATAAAATACATTTATGTTTTTGGTTGTAACATGACAAAATGTGGAAAAATTTCAAGGGGTATGAATACTTTTTCAAGGCACTTTATCTAACCCTGTAAAACAAAAATCAATGTACTTACATGTTCTGCAGATGCTCCGGTCCAGTCCCACACTGAGTTGTCAGCTGCGGCTTCAGTATGTAGGTGTGTGCAGGAGAGGCAGCGGACAAAGGAAGCCCCATAGTGAGTCTATGGGTGACGTCACTTCCCAGGCATTTCACAGCCATTGTCAGTTCTCTCCTGCACACAGCTTCCATCGCTGGAGACCAGAACAGCTTCAGAAAAGGTAAGTATGGCGATTTTTGCTTTACCGGGTTAGATAGATTAGTCTTAGAATGTGGCAGAGCGTAGGTTTAGCGTTAGTTGACCGGAATTGCACTTTAACCACTTAAGGACCGGAAGGATTTCCCACGTTAGGACCAGAGCACTTTTTGCGATTCGGCACTGCAACGCTTTAATTGACATTTGCGCAGTCGTGCGACATTGTACCCAAACAAAATTTGTGTCCTTTTTTCCCCCAAAAATAGAGCTTTCTTTTGGTGGTATTTGGTCACCTCTGCATCATTTCTGATCACTGCTATAAACAAAAAAAGAGTGACAATTTTGCAAAAAAACAATAATTTTTACTTTTTGCTAAAATACATATCCAAAAAAAAATATATAAAAAAATATATTCATCGGTTTTGGCCGATTTATATTCTTCCTCATATTTTTGGTAAAAAAATCACAATCAGTGTTTATTGATTGGTTTGCGCCAGGCTTACAAACCATGAGAATTAATTTCTGGCGTTTTTACAATTATTTTTTTTTTTTACTAGTAATGGCGGCGATCTGCAATTTTTATTGGGACTACGATATTGCAGCGGACATGTCAGACATTTTTGACACTTTCTTGGGACCAATGACATTTATACAGCAATCAGAAATTTAAATATCCACTGATTACTGTGTAAATGTCACTGACAGGGAGGGGGTTAACCTGCAGGGGCGCTCTAGTTAACTGTGTTCCCTAGGCGTATTCTAACTGCGAGGGGACTGGTCTACCAGTGACAGAGCGGGGAACCGCCGCGTTTACATCGGCAGTTCCCCGTTTTTCTTCGCTGGTCGGCAATTGTGGCTCGCCGGCGGAGATTGAGCCTGCCCGAGCCGCGGCCACACTCCTGCAGAGTGTGGCGGGCACTAGAGCGTGCCACCCGCTATAGCGCACGCACGAGCCGCCGTTTATAGACTGCGATTTGTGGGACCATGCCGCTCTGCAGCAGAAAATGCAAAAATGTATACGAGTCGATCGGGAACCGGTTTAATACTTGGTGACCGCCCCATAGCAGATTTACTGCAACAGGGCATATATATATATATATATATATATATATATATATATGTATATATTTGTGATCCTGCACTTCTGCATATCGGGCGCAATGCGATGTGCGTCGGCATCCACTGATCATTCGGTACACTGGCAGAATGTCAGTCTGCCTATGTAAACAAAGGCAATGATCCTGTGTTCCTGTAAAGCAGAAACACTAATCCATGCCTTCCACTAGAAAAAGCTCCCCCATTACACTTACTAGGCGCACAGTTAACCCTTTGATTGCTCCTAATGTTAACCCCTTCCCAGCCAGTGTCATTAGTACAGCAACAGTGCATATATTTAAAACTGATCACTGTATTAGTGTCAATGGTCCCCAAAGGAGTGTCAAAAGTGTCAGTTAGTGTACGATTTGTCCGATAAAATAGCGTAGACACGCTATAAGTCTCTGATTGCTGCCATTACTAGTAAAAAAAATTAAGAATAAAACAAAATATCCCATAGTTTGTAGACGCTATAACTTTTGTGCAAACCAATCAATATACGCTTGATATTTTGTTACAAAAATATGTAGCAGAATACATATTGGCCCAAATTGATGAAGAAATTAGATCTTTACATTTTTTTTTATTGAATGTGTTTTATAGCAGAAAGTAAAAATTATTGTTTTTTTTTTCCCCAAAATTGTCAGTCTATTTTTGTTTATAGCGTAAAAAAATTAAAATGCAGAGGTGATCAAATACCACCAAAAGAAAGCTCTATTTGTGGGGAAACAAAGGACATAAATTTATTTGGATACATCACCGCACGACCGCGCAATTGTCAGTTAAAGTAACGCTAAAATGGCCTGGTCAGGAAGGGGGAGTAAATCTTCTGGAGGTCAAGTGGTTAATACCACTTTAAGGGTAGAAAAGCAAATAGCTAGACGTTTATTGCAATCTATTAGGGAGCTTCATTCTCGGCAGTGGAAAACATAAATAATAAGTAGCAGCACTGCAAGGGAAAAGAAACAATCGCACGCAGCCCTCCTCCCACTGAGCCTGTATACGGTGAAAGCTCCCAGTCCTGGACTCCTGGCCAATGTAATTATTCTGCATTTCTCAGCAGACATATTTAGAGATCCAGCATAAAGTTAGCGCTATGTGTCTCCGTTTCATACCCGGCGTGCTGCACTATACAGGCTCAGAGGAAAGATACTGTATATTGTGACTCGGAGATCGCTGACTGTTCTTACCAGGGGAATTCTGTTCAATTCAGAGGAAGGGAAGGAGGACTCAGAACCCTGCAAGGATTAAATAAGAGTTAAAAATGGACCCTTTTCAACCAACATGGATTTTCCATAGGTAATCTCTGCTAACTGAGCCAGAAAGGACAGTTTTGACACTGCCAATTGATTAAATGCATTATTCCAGCCAGTTTTCTTTATGTACTTCTACAATGATCGATGAACTGAAGAAAAAATGTTATTGGAAACTGAATGTTTAAATGATCCACATATGCATGTGTAGCCAATGGCCCCCTTAGGGATGGCTAAGCGTTGTGGTTCACCTGCTCACACTGCCCTCAATCACATCCATACCGCACCCGAAGTCACAGAACAGGCCGGTACTTTGTTTTGTTTTGTCTTGTTAGGGGAATTGAACTTGGATGGGGATTAGGGGTGTTATGGGATGCCCATAGAATTAGTTGCAAATTTACACAGGGCCACTATATACAGGTCCGTATATACATCTCCTCTTGTCCTCAAGCACTTCACTTGCTCCAGTTACACTTCTTCCTCCAGCACATTACTTGTTTCTCTAATCTCCAGTTCCTCTCTCCTGCACATCACTTGTTCCAGGCCCAGAAGGAAATTTACTAGGCCTTTTCCATTTCTCCAGCCTGACTAGCACATGGCGAGGCCTGCCATGCTGCACACAGGGCTTCAGAACCACCCATTACAGGTAAGGACAGTTGGTCCCCTAATGTGTAGGTACACTGATGTGCTAGCCGGCATGATGGACTACTACTCCCAGCCCATCCTCTTGCTCCAGGCCCTGTCAGCCACTCCAGCTGTGTTGGCCTTCTCCACTGCCACCATGACACCACAGTCCCTTACTGACTTCTGCATCCTTCCCAGATTGTCTCTCACCCCAATCTGCTCCGGCATGCCTCTACAGCTTCCCAGGGTGTGTGCCACTCACCGACCACCCGGTGGACTCCTTGCTTAGCTTCTCCAGTAGCACTGTCTGTTGCTCTACTGCTCCCTTGTGCTGCTCCAGGATCTCCCCAGACTGGGGATTCCCTCCTGGGTGAGGCCTCTGCAACCTCCTCCTCGATTGGGCTGACCCGTATTTAAGGAGGCCTGCCCCCTGCCAATCCAGGTTCGGGATTGGTCAGGGCTCCTTAGAACACTCCAGATGGCTACACCTCCCTCCCATCTCTCTGTCCAGAAATCTTCCACCAGTTTCTGGAAAGGAATGGGAGTTACTGGTGACACCATATGTGAATCTCTCAATCCTCCCTGAGCCACTCCCAGCCCAGAAACAAAAACAATCAGGCCTGCACACTAGTCAGACCTGACTCATTTTTCCTCACCTACCAAAAACCTATTCACACTAGCTCCCACCTACCGGGGGGCACTACACATGTAGCCATGGCCCAACACCTAGAGGCCTAGTGGTGTCCTCCAGAGTCAGGGAAAGCTGATATCCTTCTTCATAGTGTGGGTTACTAGGCATGGTGGGTGCAGATAGAAGAATTGAGTTGGGCGCCAGACACTTTGATGATGCAGAACAAAAGAGATTAATTTTTTCTTAAAGAACTGGGGGAGAGAGGGTTAGGTCTAGGACACCCCTTGAGTAAGTGCAAAGGCACTTAGCAGACTTCGAGACTCTCAAAGTTAGGACAATAAGGTAGTTGGATAGTCCCACAGGCCTTCAAGCTGAACTGTGCCTGACAAGGGCTATTTCCTTTGATACTGAACTTGGATGTTTTACTTCAACACAGATCTGTACACATACCGAACTTGGTATCCCAGTTGTGTAGGACCTGGCCTCCATCTCACAGCCTCCTGCTGTAGCTTCATGAACTTGAACTCACAGTCTCTTAACCTCCCTGTTGTCACTTTCAGTGTCTGATGATACATTTCCCCAAAAATCAGTATCACTCAATTCTGCAAATGATTCTTATTTACTATCTGTGTTTTCTAGCTGATCAAAAACCACTTTTGACATAAAGGGACACTTTTTGGTTGCCGTGGACATTCTCATGTTTCCAGGCAGAAAGAATGATATATGTAATATAAAAGTGCATGCAGGGCACTGGGAAAACCACTAGGGAGAAAGGGGATGTGAAATGTTTTCACACAGTAATGTAATCTTACAGATTACAGTGTACTGTATGCTTACTGTGTGTTTCACTTTTTGAATTTCCCGCCGGTCTCCGTCCCCGTGCGACGCAACGCTTGCAGGGAACGGAGCCCGGCATCGGGCGGAGGGCACAGCCCGCAGTCACAGCGGGGGACATCGCTGGATCCAGGGGACAAGGTGAGTAACGCTGCCTTGGATCCAGAGATGCGATCCCGAGTGTGGCTCGGGGTTACTGCTCTTGGTACTGAAATTCCACCCCGAGCCACACTCGGGAATATCGCCAGGGAGGTTAAAAAAAGACTCCTTGGACTCCCACTGCCACCGGGTCCCTTAAACTTCAAACAGCCAAGCGCTGTATCTTCCGAGCGTCCCCACGCTGACCTGTTGGGTCCCTTGCTTGGCTCTTTAGCCCAACTGCTGAACTCTCTTGTAAGCGTCACCCCAACTAACCTGCTGGGTCCCTAGCTTGACTTCCACTGAGACTTTCCCAACTTCTCCACCGCCCCCGGTTAGGGAAAAAGGCTGTACCTGCTCTGGTACTCTCTCAGACTCTAAACTCTGGCTTCTGATAACAGGAGTATTGTCCCTTAAGGGCGACAGTTTCCCCTTTACCTCTGACCCTGGTCCACACTTTGCTTCTGGTGACAGGAATGGTTGTCCTCTGTTAGCAACTCTGTCCCTTCACCTCCGACAAAGAGGGGTTCTCTGGCCGGCAGAACCCATGCAACTTGGTTAGGCCTCCCAGCAGGCTATGGGGCCCAAGAAAGCCCCTGCTAATTGGCTAGAGCAACCTACTGCCTGAAAACGACTGTAAATGACCCTGTGTAAATGTATTGATAAGATAATGTTAAATGAGTTCAGGCACAGCTGGAAAAAATGTCCAAATGCCCCTGAACGTCCGTTTATCAGCCTCAGTGTGCATGAGGCCTTAGGGTTCATGCACACTAGCGTTTATTATAAGCTCAAAAAACGCTAGAAAAATATGGGTATTAGTGCCGGCTTGTAGTAGAGTTTTAGTAGCTTTAAGTGTCGGTTCACACTGGGGCCATCCGACTTCAGGGGCGACCCTGAGCCACCCCGCACAGCGCGACTTCAGCGCAGCTTGCAAACGACTTCTGTAATAGAAGTCAATGCAAGTCGCCTAAAGTCCCCCCCCTAAAGTCGTACAGGAACCTTTTTCTAAGTAGGAGTGACTTGAGTCGCTCCTATTAGAACGGTTCCATTGCAATGCATGGAGTGCGACTTGTCAGGTCTGTGTCCACCGGCTCTTAGAAGCTTTTAGGAGCGTTAGCATTTTACTAGATTTTTACTGTACACGAAGAAAAAAAAATTGTTCGAAAAAAAGCTGTTTGGAGCGTTTGTGTTTTTTTTCTGCCAGGAAAACACTCCCAGAAATTCTACAAAAACATTTTTTTTCTGCTCCTAGACACTGAAGAGCAAAAAATGCTAATAGCCTAAAGTAGTGTGCATGGTCACCCAGGATAATATTACTTAGCTTCTAGGAGCAGAAAAAATGCTAGAGTGCATGGCGCCTCTGCCAAGCTGCTAGGATTTCCCAAATATGTCAGCAATGGCAATCGTTAGCATTTGTTTTGCTATAGGTTTCCTGTAAAGCATAAATAAACACAGACACAAAGATGTTATATTTGTAGTTTACCCATCATTACATGTGGTCGCCGCATTATTATTATTTTTTTTCCTAGAACACTTTCAGCATGTACAGAAAACTCTAGAAATCCAGTGTCCTTGTCACCTGGGATCTCAAAAGAAATCACTAGACATGTCAAAAATGTGATCGTTTTCATTTCATTTGTTTTTTTTTTGTATTTTTTTTCCCTGGGTCATTTGTTATGATCGAAATGCATTATTTCGAATAAATTCAAAACTTTAGAAAAATTTGAAGATTCGAAAATGCGTAAATTCAATAATCCGAAAATAAGAGCGAAAATCCGAAAATTCAAAAATCCTAAATAGTAACTAACTAACTATTAAATTATACTGTAGGTATTGGAATTTCCTTTCAAATTAATTTCGTAACGAGTACGAATTTATCCGAAGTTACAAATTATCCGAAATAACGAATGCCGCATCTAAACAAATGGAACATGATAAATTAATAATAATAAATAATAATAGTAATAAAATGTTTTTAATTATCATTATTATTATTTATTATTATTAATTCATTATGTTGCATTTGTTTAGATGCGGCATTTGTTATTTTGGATAATTCGTAACTTCGGATAAATTCAGTTCACTAACAGCCACATTTGAAAGGAAATTCCAATACCTATAATTTCATAGTTAGTAATAGTTATTATTAGTTAGTTATTATTTCGGATTTTCTTGTTTTCAAATTTTCAGATTTTTGTTCTTATTTTCAGATTTTTGTTCTTTTGAATTTTTGGATTTTCATTCTTATTTTCGGATTTTTGAATTCTCTAATTTTTTTGAATTTCCAAATTTTTGGAAAAATGTGTTAAACGGCTTTTTCGTTAATTGGAATATTTCCGAATTAACAAACTTGTCGAATTTCGTCGAAGAACGAATTCGGAACTAAACGAATTGCACATGTCTAGAAATCACAGAGAACCTAATCTTTACTGTGTATACTACTAGTCCCATCAATCCACCATGAGCAAAGACAGACATATTTGAAGTCTTTAGTTTGAGCAAAAGACCGCGCTTG
The DNA here is from genome assembly GCA_018402905.1 of Glandirana rugosa. Lineage (NCBI taxonomy): Eukaryota > Metazoa > Chordata > Amphibia > Anura > Ranidae > Glandirana > Glandirana rugosa. The sequence continues at coordinate 14,252 of BLSH010096406.1, read as the reverse complement.
GACCAGTAGAATGATCCTTGATAGATATTATGTGTTTTCACAGGTGAATGATGGTGTTGATCTCTCTATGGTGATATGGGCTGCTATCTTACTGGTGGGACAGAACTGTTTTTTCAGCTGAAAAGATACTTGAGTAGGGAGAGAAGAGCGCTCAGTATCCAGAATAAGGAAACTCTTAATAAAGAATATAATCTGTTATTGGAAGTAAAACATGTACAGATCAAGCCAACGCGTTTCGGGGGAATCAATGTTTGACGTCCAACCTGTATGCCAATCATGGCAGATTCCATACATACGGTGGAGAAATAAGTGTAGACATTAAGGGGTTGATTTACTAAAGCTGGAGAGTGCAAAAACTGGTGCAGTTGTGCATGCTAGCCAATCAGCTTCTAACCTCAGCTTGTTCAATCAAGCTTTGACCATAAAACCTTGAAGCTGATTGGTTTCTGTGTAGAGCTGCACCAAATTTTGCACTTTCAAGCTTTAGTAAATCAACCCCTAAGTATCCAGAAGGTTTTATCCTCTTTATGAACGGGCATACTTTGCTATTCAGCACTGCGCTACTTTAACCACTTCAGCCCCGGAAGGATTTCCCCCTTTAGGACCAGAGCATTTTTTGCGATTTGGCACTAACAATTGTGTGGTCGTGCGACGTTGTACCCAAACAAAATTTGCATCATTTTTTTCCCACAAATAGAGCTTTTGGTGGTATTTGATCACCTATGCGTCATTTCTGATCGCCGCTATAAGCAAAAAAAGAGCGACAATTTTGCAAAAAAATGTTTCTTACTTTTTGCTAAAATACAAATCCAAAACAAAAATATAAAAAAACAATGTTTTTCATCGGTTTTGGCCGATTTATATTCTTCCTCATATTTTTGGTAAAAAAAATCACAATCGGCATTTATTGATTGGTTTGCGCAAAAGTTGCTGCGTTTACGAATGATGAGAATTAATTTATGGGGTTTCTATTTATTTTTTTATATTTTACTAGTAATGGTAATGATCTGCGATTTTTAGCGGTACTGCAGTATTGCGGTGGTCATGTCGGACCATTTTGACACTTTTTTGGGACCATTGCCATTTATACAGTGATCAGTGCTATAAAAATGCACTGATTACTGTGTAAATGTCATTGGCAGTGAAGGGGTTAACCTGGAGGGGGTGCTCTAAGGGTTAACTGTGCTCCCTGGGCGTGTTCTAACTGTGTGGGGGCTGGGCTGGCAGAGGGAGGAGAGTGATCATGGCTTCCATATACAGGGAGCCTGTGATCACAGCACTTCCCCCTCTGTCAGAACGCTGGGAGCCATTGCGGCTAGCCGGCGAGGTAGAGTCCGCCCTACCCGCTCCCTGGGCCCCTTGGAACACAGTGAGCGTGCATGTACGCCTCCGGCGGCGTGCGCACGCTCACTATACTCGTTCTTACGGCCGCCATAAGGTGACGGCGTTTCGCGATGACGAACCACTTTGCCACCGTCAAGCCATCATATGACTGGTGTGGCACTGATCAAGGATACTGACTGGGGACAGTATGTAAAAATTAGATTTTTTAAACATTTTTCATATATATATATATATACACACAATTTTTCAGTTTTTTTTTTTTTTACATACTGTCGTTAGCCTCTTCTGCCCTGGAAGGATTTACCCAATTAATGACCAGGCCATTTTTTATGATACAGCACTGTGTTACTTTAACCGGCAATTGCGCGGGGGACGTGCGCCGCTGTACCAAAATAAATTTGATGTCCTTTTTTTCCCCTCAGATAGAGCTTTCTTTTGGTGGTATTTGATCACCTCAGCAGTTTTCATTTTTCGCGCTATAAACAAAAAAAGAGCGACAATTTTGAAAAAAAACTATATTTTTTACTTTTTGCTATAATACATAGCCAAAATATATATATATATAAAAAAACAAGTTTATTCATCAGTTTAGGCTAATATGTATTCTTCTACATATTTTTGGTAAAAAAAATCCCAATAAGTGCATATTGGTTGGTCTGAGCAAAAGTTATAGTGTCTACAAAATAGGGGAGAGATTTGTTATGGCGGTAATGGTAATGGCGGCGATCTGTGATTTTTAGAGGGATTGCGACAGACAAATCTGACACTAAGGGACACTTTTTGGGGACCAGTGACATCAATACAGTGATCAGTGCTAAAAAAAATGCACGGATCACTATATAAATGACACTGGCTGGGAAGGGGTTAACATCAGGGGCGATCAAAGGGAGGTGCTTTCTAACTGTAGGGGGAGTGGACTGACTGGAAATACAGAGAGATCGCGTGTTCCTGATCACTAGCAACAGGCAATCTCTCACTTCCCTGTCAGAATGGAGATCCACTTTGTTTACATAGGCAGATCCCCATTCAGCCTCTATGTGGAGCGATTGCGGGTGGCCGGTGGACATCGTGACCGCTGGCCACGCGCACCACCTCCGACGCCGTGTGCCCACCCCATGTATCTATTACATGAAGCGCCGTATCAGTAAGGTGATCCGCGCAATAGAGCCGCCTTGCCGCAGTATATCTGCGGCGGGTGGTCAGGAAGTGGTTAAAGTAGTTCAGCATCACCATACTTTTTTACATTGTGCTTGCTTGTTACAGTGATGATCACTGTAACAGCAATTGTTTGAACTGTCATGAATGGCTTTCATTTATGACTCATTGTTTACTATTGTGATGCTGTATTGCTGTGATTGGCCCACAGTTATCACATGGTACAGGTACAGGGTGCTGGGATTGGCCCAGGTGACCAATCACAGATCACACACAGTAGTAACCAATGTTGTCATGAATGGATTCCATTCATGAATATTGTTTACTATGTGACATTTAATCTCATAGCAATCACGTGGTATTTGAGCAACGGAGACACTTTTGGACAGCAGCATTGTCAGTCTTGGGGGAGGAAAGTGTTAGGTGGACTAGCAAATTTAAATGGACTTGAGTAACAAATTAAAGCTGAACTTCATACGCAATTTACAGAAAATTATTTTTTATTTTTCATTTTGGGATAAAGGTTTTACATAAAAAAAATAATAAAAGCTTGTATAATGATATCTTATTGATTATGTGGTGCCCTGGTCCTAAACAGGGCTGCTCACAGGTTTGGTTTGCTAGGTGGTAATTAGCCTGGCTAATTTTTGGAGTGATCCACTGACTTTTCCCTAAACCTGAATCTGGTGCACTTCTCTCTTCTGTCACTAGGTGGCATTGCTGTCTGTGGCATTAGAATGACAAGGGCATAGTGAATTTGGGTTAGGAGTGGATAGGTCATCCTAGCCAATTGGCAGCAGTCTCTTTGGCCCCATGGCCTGCTGGGAGAGCCTATTAATTTGGGAGGAGTCAGGCGTTGTGTGCTCCTAGGCCTATCCGAGAGCACCTGGCTGCTAGGCTGTCCAAGGCCTATCCAGGGTTGAGAAAAGCAGCATGGGGTTGGAGCATCAGGTCGGGAGCCCAACCAAGTTGCAGAGGTTCAGCTAGACGGGGAACCGACTGTTGCCAGATTTGGAAAAGAAGCAGTTGCCACATGGGGCGACCACTCCTGTTGCCACATACAAGTGAGGATCAAGGTCAGAGATAAAGGGGACACAGTTACCACCAAGGGACAACCACTCCTGTTATCAGATGTCAGTTTATGGAGGTCTATAGAAGTACCAGAGCAGCCTTTTTCACTAGCCAGGGACGGTGAAGAAGTGGGAAAGCTTCAACAGAGTCAAGTCAGGGACCCAGCAGGTAGCGTGGGTGAAGCTTGAGGAGTATACAGCGGGTTAGCTGTGGAAGAGCTCAGGGGATCCAGCAGCAGGGGATCTCCCCTGAGAAGTCTAGTGAGAGACTGGGAGCTCAGTGTGAGGATCTACAGTGGGATACTGTGAGTTACTTGTGCAGATCTAGATTGACTGTCAGACTTTCAGCTTTCAGCGTTGTTGCATTTTGAATGACAATTGCGCGGTCATGCAACACTGTACCCAAACAAAATTTTATCATTTTGTTCCCACAAATAGAGCTTTCTTTTGGTGGTATTTGGTCACCTGTGTGGTTTTTATTTTTTGGGCTACAAATAAAAAAATACTACAAATTTTGAAAAAAAAAAAAAAGTTTTTCTGTCACAAAATGTTGTAAATAAGTACATTTTCTCCTTCACTGACGGGCACTGATGTGGCTACAATGATTAGCACTGATGAGGCTACAGTGACGGGCACTGATGAGGCAGTACAGATTGGCAATGATGAGGTGGCACTGATGATGAGGCACATATATGCAGCACTGATGGGCACTGATAGGTGGCACTGATATGCGGCACTGATGGGCGCTCATAGGCGGCACTGACGGGCACTGATAAGTGGCAGTGATGGGTGGTACTGATAGGTGGCACTGATAGGTAGCACTGGTGGGCACTGGTACATGGCACAGATATATAGCACTGTTAGGGATGGCACTGGCAGGCATCACATATGGGCACAGTGCCATCTCTACAGTGCACTGTACACCCCTTACCTGGTGGTCTAGGGTGAGCTCCCTGGTGGTCCCAGGGTGGCCTCCAGATCGCCTCCCTGGTGGTCCTGGGCAGGCTCCCTGGTGGTCCAGTGTGGCGATCCTAGGGGGGGGGGGCTGCGCTCATAAATGTTCAGGGCAAACCCCCACCGTCAGGAGAGCACCCAAACTTGTAGACGCAAGTAAAGGAAAAGCCGATAAATGGCTCTTCCTGTTCACACTGTGACCAGCCGTGATTGGTCACGGCTGATCACGTGGTAAGAAGCTTTCCGATGGATGACCCACCACACCATCGATCACCGTGATGCGCTCCCCCGCAGGCGTGCAATTGCGGGTTATCCTGAAGACGTCAATAGACGCCCAGTCAGGATAACGAAGCCACCGCCCGGCCATCATTTGTCTATAGGCCAGCCGGAAAGTGGTTAATCAGTGTGTGTTTAGTATCACTTTAACAACTTGCAGACCGCTCTATAGCAGTTTTACTTCTACAGTGGCAACTGTGCTCCGCATCACATATATATGCTTGATCCAGCTCTTCTGAGTAGTGGGCATAAATGCCCACCACCAGCGGCTCACGCTCGCTGTGATTATGCACAGAGGGAGTCAATCAGTGAGTACCTGCAGAATGGATGTCCGCTGGCACCCACCAATCATTCGGTACAGAGGAAGAAAAACAAGGCAGATTGCCATTCTGTCAGTAGGGAAGGCATTGATCCTGTGTCTCTGCAAAGCAATTATATGGATCCATGCCTTCCCCTAGTATAAGCTCCTCCCACACTCTACAACGACATTGGTTAGGCACACAGTTAACCCTTTGATTGCCCCTGATGTTAAGTGTCATTTTAGCACTGATCACTGTATTCGTGTCACTGGTTCCCAAAAAAGCGTCAGTTAGTGTCTGATTTGTCCGCCGCAATATCGCAGTCCCGCTATAAGTCGCTGATCACTGCCATTACTAGCAAAAAATAAATAACAATTACATAAATCTATCCCATAGTTTGTAGACGCTATAACCTTTGCACAAACCAATCAATAACAGCTTATTGGGATTTTTTTTTACCAAAGACATGTAGCAGAATACATATTGGCCTAAACTGATGAAGAAATTCGATTTGTTTTTTACATTTTTTTTATTGGATGTGCTTTATAGCAGAAAGTAAAAAATATTGTTTGTTTTTTTTCAATTGTCTGTCTTTTTATAGTGCAAAAAATAAAAAATGCAAAGGTGATCAAATACCACCAAAAGAAAGCTCTATTTATGGGGAAAAGGGACAAGTTTATTTGGGTACAATGTCGCACAGCTTCGCAATTGTAAGTTAAAACAACGCAGTACCGTATCGCAAAAAATGGCCTGGTCATAAATTTCCAGAGCCAAGATGGTTAATAAAAACATAGAGAAGGAAATAAATAAAAGCTGACCATTGTAAGCACCCTGGTCAGCGGTGAATGTTTTTTCTCAACCCTCTAACTGCCCCTTTTGCTGGACAACTTAGTCTGTTAAAGGAAGTTGAAAGAAAAAAACAGACTTAGGCTACTTTCACACTAGGGCGGTGTATCGTTAGCGGTTAATCCCCGCTAGTCACAGTGGGGATTTACAGTTGTTAGAGCGGCGCTACGGCTGCGGGAGCGGTGCGCTTTTAACCCCCTAACCCCACAAGGGGTTAAAAGTGCCCACTCTCTGCGCTTCCGAGGCAGTGTGCAGCCGCTTCGGAAGCGCTGCTCCATTGTTTTCAATGGGCAGGGGCGGTGGAGGAGCGGTATAATACCGCTCACCACACCGCCCCAAAGAAGCTGTTTGCAGGACTTTTTGCAACGTCCTGCAAGCGCACCGCCCCAGTGTGAAAGCACTCTGGCTTTCACATTGGGGTGGATTGGGGTGGATTTTTGAGGTGCTTTTTTTAGCTAAATAGCGTCTGTAAAGCGCCTCAGTGTGAAAGGAGCCTAACTGGCCAGATCACCAGATGAAAATAAAGGGAAATAAAATCTAAAAAAGAAAACCACATCTAAGAATTGGTAAGCTTCAATAAATAAATGTTTTGCTTATTGGGTTTAGATGAGTTTTAAGGTACCGGAAGTGTATTATTTGCAGGATCACCAGGTGAAAATGAAGAGAAAAGGTCTGAAAAAGAAAACGAATGCATGCATCGGCTGAAAACCTGTAATCTATTACATTTTGTCATTTGGATTTGGATACACTTTCAGAAAGGAAAGGAAGGGAGAGCAGTTTTTGAAGGATTTGTTCATATTAGATGCCACCTAGGGAGAGCCCAAGCTGGAAAACCAATAGAATTTTCTCAGGGCTGGCTCTGTCCTGCTTATTAATATGTTTTCATTTTGAGTGGTTTCACAGTAAATGAGCAGAGACTGCAAACTGTGCAGAGAACATTGGACAGTCTAATGTATTTATCTACAGACTCACAGCGCGATCCATAGAAACCATTAACAATTCAGGGAAACGTCTTTTCCCGGGGCAGAATGTTTGCAGAATGTACTTTATAAAGTGGTTGACCCCATCCATTTAACCTCTACCTTGCCTGCCAACTGCCTTGTTAGTGTTCTTTTAGAAAGGTTCTGTATTGTGCAGGAGAAATCTGTTTTACGGCAGAGCCTGGCTTACTGCATAGTATGTACACATCGCAGACACCTCACCAAACTGTATACAAAACGCAGACAGATTGACTTTTGTGAAGCTACACATACCAGCCAGAGATCGCAGGGAGAATGCATGTGCCACTGGCAGCACATACCACAAAAAAAATTGAATCTAAAATCCGTCTTAAAAAAATTCAAAAACCGTCATCGTCATGCAATAACAGCCCCCAAGACCAAGGCAAGGAAGTTCTTTGGAGAGGGTTAGGGTTTTTTTGCGGCTTACTCTATATGGGATGATGCTTCTGTGGGGGGGGGGGGGGCACTGTGAGACACTGATGGAGGTTGGGGGCAATATGGAGGGATAGAGATCTTGCAGCAGGCTGGCTGGCACTTTGGGAGGTTGGGGATTTGCAGCAGGATGGTGGGCACTGTGGGAGGTTGGTAACACTGTGGAGGGCTGGAGGCTCTGTGGCAGGCTGGGGGCACTGTGGAAGGCTGGTGGCACTGTGGAGGGCTGGAGACTCTGCAGCAGGCTAGGGGCACTGTGGGAGGTTGGTGACACTGTGGAGGGATGGAGGCTCTGTAGCAGGCTGGGGGCACTGTGGGAGGTTGGTGACACTGTGGAGAGTTGGAGGCTCTGTAGTAGGCTGGGGGCTAGGGTTGCCACCTCATCCCCTTAAAACCGAACGCATATTAATTACACAGGTTCGGTGGCTGATTAAGGTGATAATTAAACTCACTTGGTGCCTTGTCTGCATTGAATTAGCCGCAGAACCTGTGTAATTCATATGTGTTCGGTTTTAAAGGGATGAGGTGGCATCTCTACTGGGGGCACTGAGGGAGGTTGGTGACACTGTGGAGGGCTGGAGGCTCTGCAGCAAGCTGGTGGGCGCTGTGGGAAGTTGGTGACACTGTGGAGGGCTGGAGGTTCTGCAGCAGGCTGGTGGGCACTGTGGGAGGTTGGTGACACTGTGGAGGGCTGGAGGCTCTGTAGCAGGCTGGGGGGCACTGTGTGAGGTTGATGGCACTGTGGGGGGGGGGGCTGGAGGCTCTGTAGCAGGCTGGGGGGGCACTGTGGGACAGTGAGCAACATTGTGGAGGCTGCAAGCTCTCAGTGGGCCTCGGGAGAGTATGGACCCCTATGGAAGGTTGGGGTGCACTATGGGAGGCACTGGGAGAGGTTAAGGCATCTGCTGATGGTTGGAGGCCCAGAAAAGGGAAGGGCACACAGCCCAGCAGAGGGTCATGGCCCGGTGGTTAAAAACCACTGTTGTATACAGTTACCAAACTGCTTTTTATGTCAGTACTTAAAGTCAATCTACACTGCACATGAGCATCACAAACCAAAAATGCTATTTAATTCATTTTTAATATTTGAAGCAAACTCATCCATCCATCATTTTTTTCCATGCTTTATTTTGCTGAGAAACCACTTTGAAAACTTTCAC
>BLSH010096396.1:53547-65717 GCA_018402905.1 Glandirana rugosa | reverse complement strand
CTTTTTGAGCCTATTCGTGGCTCTTTTTTGAGAGAGCAGGAGAGAGTGTGCCCGAGCGGATTATATTGGGCAGTGTGATGAAGCCACTGGTAGCCGCAGGTGTGAGGATAGCGGCTCAGTCCTATGGGGCCTGTAGAGTGGCAGCCTGCGGGTGGTAGCAGGCTACCGCCGGTGGGAGAGGACGCTGCTAACTGTGGGGAAGAGGCAATAGAGGGTTTATTACCTCAGATCTTTTGGATCTGCAGCAGGATGGCAGAGGATTCCTTTGTTAGGATCAGGAGCTCTGTCTTCATGCGTCTTTCTCCCTCGGTGCCAGGCCACGCCCCCTCTCAAATCACATATATTGATAAAATCATCAAGACCAAAGTTGTTACATTCCAGAGCTGGTACATGAAAGCGGTGTGGTTCATGTGTAGAGATGGAATCCTGATGGGTAAAGGCCAGACATGTTTCGGGATGGACTACCCTTCTTCAGGGGCCAATTAGTAACCCATGTACATATTCTGAAAGACATCATATCATTATACACTGGTATTACATGCGACAGGGTTGGGGGTATGGGAACAAAGTCATGGAGGGCAACTCACCCCACACCAGAAGTAGAGGTCATACCGCATATCCAGAGCCACCTCTGAAAGGATGAGAGAGAAGCAGAATCCCCATATGTTGTTAGGAGAGCAGGGGACAGGGAGATCCCCACCGATCAGGCGCCACCCCGAGGGTTCCGGGTGCCACAAGGGCCCCCTGCATATGGCAAAGCCGAAAAGCAGGAGAGACCCTCTATTGGACAGACACCACAAAGCCTGGGAACGGAGCAAAAAAAAGGAAATGAGGAACAGGAATCCAAAAATAGCCATTGGGCGATGCAACGGTGGGAGATGAGGGGGACCACCAATTGGATCCACATAATCCCCATCGTGCATAGCCATCCCGAAAAGTGACCGATCATTGCACATATAATGCATGATGGTCAGTTCGGGGCAAAAGAGTACATGTCCAGAAGGATATTTAAAGAGAGTTTTTACCTGTGGGTGGATGGGTGATAACGTGGTCCGAGCTGCTGCAGAGGCAGTGGCTACTGAATTCATTGCCACCACCTCTTTTTATCAGGGATTTTGGCACCAAAAAGTTCAATCATGTGACCCCTCTGCGCCCATGGATGACCTCACGGTGTCGGCGCACGACTGATGATGTCATGGAGCACACAGTGAAGTAAATCCATGAAGGGCCAGTGGTTTGCTATAGGTCTAGTCTATCACACTGGGAGTCAGCAGGAAAAAATCATGCTCACTCCCCCCGGTGGGCAAATAGAAGAACGCGCACCAGAGGCATCAACGGCCAGTGAATCATATCTGAAAACAGATAGCAATGGACAAAAAAAAAAAAAAAAAGGGGGAAGCAGGGGGGAACCACATCCCAATTATACCCAAAGGAATACTCAATGTTCCCAATCCCGTGCGGTCAGCCAAAAGAGGGTTCTCAAAATGGGCCCCCAGGGGCCTCTCTGCACGGCGCCGCCCCGGACCGAGGCCGGGAGTGCGTCATGCGGAGAGGTCCCACCGACGCTGACGGGGAGATCAAGGTCCCCCCGAGAAACACAGGCCCCCCGCCCAAGGGGCATGGGGGCCTGTGTGCGCCGGGCGGCAATCCACATCTTCCCCAGGGCACGCGGACAGGAGGAGCCTCCGAGATCCCGCAATCCACATCTAGGGAAGGAAATGGTAGTAAAGGAGAAAAAAGAAAAGAGAAAGAAAAGAAAACAAGAGAGGGGGCAATGAAGCTGCGGTCAATGAGCTCGTTCCAAATTGTATGCAATAACATTATCATTATGAGAACAGTGTAAAGCAACATGGCAACAGAACACATCATACATTGCATCATTGTAAATATTATACAGACATTTCAAAACATTGCATTGTCACACATATAGTATTAGCATATGGGTTCCCTCACATTGCATCGCTGTAAATAAAATTAGACATTTTCCCTATCCCAGCCCCCCGAGACAAAGCCCTCCAAGAAAGGTCTAAAACTAAGATGTTCATTGATCCCAGGAGGAGATGTGGCCTGGAGGGCCGCTATCCAACGAGATTCTTTTTGCATATCTTGTCCCAGTCGCCTCCCCTAGGGTTGGGGTGTACTCGGTCAAGGATAGTGAATGAAAATTTTGGGCAGCGACCAGAGTGGTGCTGGCTAACATGGCGACCCAGGGGAGCTTCAGGGTTCGCCACTCTCATATTGGCAATGTGTCTCAGGGCTCGTCTAGAGAAGGGTTGTATGGTCTTCCCAATATAGAAGCCCCCACATTGACAGACCAGCAGGTATACCACATATGGGGTAGCACAGTTGGCAAAGTGGGAGGGCCTATATGGGGTTCCATTGGGCAAAATTATTGAACTTGAAGTGTTCATGAATCTGCATATGGAGCACCCTCCACATGTGTAGGTGCCTTTCCTTTTGCATGGATCACCACGAAAGGAGCCTCGAAACTCACTCTGGACCAATTGGTCGTGAATGGATCGAGCTCTTTTATAGGTGATGGCTGGAGTGGAGGGTATGTAGGGTTTTAGTGTTGGATCATTGGTTAGAAGATGCCAATGTCGTAAGATGGATCTGATAAGTCCATGTTGCCTGCTGTATTTGGTGAGAATTCTTAGGGTGTTGGGGTTCTCCTTTTTAGAACGATGAGGTGAGAACAAAAGCTTATGACGTGTGCGGTTGTTAGGGAACAATGGGAACGCCTATTACTATTGGATGGCTCACTCCTTGACCTGACGAGCCATATCCAGGCCTGGTATCGTTACATAGACGATATATTTCTCATTTGGGAGGGCCCTCCTAACTTACTTGAGACATTTTTTCAACAACTCAACAACAATGATTTCAACCTCCAGTTTACTATGGTTCATGATGTCAGGAGACTGACGTTTCTTGACATTATTATCCTCAAGAGTGATCATGGCAGATTGACCAGTAGCCTCTTCAGAAAACCGACGGCTGGAAATACGATACTCCATGCTGAGAGTTTTCACCCCGCCCCTCTAGTGAGATCCATTCCTTTCTCACAATACTTACGTCTCAAACGCAACTGTTCTGACCCCCTGGATTTTTTCCGGGAGGCCGCAAAATTAAAAGATAGACTTCTACTCCGGGGCTACTCCAAAACGTGCCTTAGAAAGGCTTTCAACAAGGCTAACAACCCCACACGTCATGAGCTTTTGTTCTCACCTCATCGTTCTAAAAAAGAGAACCCCAACACCCTAAGAATTATCACCAAATACAGCAGGCAACATGGACTTATCAGATCCATCTTACAACAACATTGGCATCTTCTAACCAATGATCCAACACTAAAACCCTACATACCCTCCACTCCAGCCATCACCTATAAAAGAGCTCGATCCATTCACGACCAATTGGTCCAGAGTGAGTTTCGAGGCTCCTTTCGTGGTGATCCATGCAAAAGGAAAGGCACCTACACATGTGGAGGGTGCTCCATATGCAGATTCATGAACACTTCAAGTTCAACCATTCTCCCACTGTACCTCCAAAAGGTGGGGCGCTTGCACTCCACCAATTTTGGAGTTCGTTCAGTTTATCTATTGACTAATTTTATTTTTTCCCCTGGTTTTTCACACCTTTTCTTCACTCTATTTCTTTACTCTCTTTATTGCTCTTCCTTCTCCACATCTTGTCTCTCTCTATTGCCGAGAGTGATACCCTAGTTGCAAAGTGACAATATTTTTGAGTTTGTGTTACAGTTGTAAAGCCAGGTGCCTGCCTCCTCCTGAGACAACCAGATGGCGTACGCCTCACTGGGGCAGCAGCCCACGGTCCTCTCCCACAACAATCGGGGCCTGAATATACCTGAAAAGGGAACCACCCTCCTGAGAGAACTTAGAAGAGGTAAGCCACACTTTGTGTTCCTTCAGGAAACACACTTTAAGACTCACCATGCACACAGACTTACCAACTCCTTCTTCACCCGGGCAATACACGCAACCAACAATGACTCCAAATCGAAGGGGGTCTCTATCCTTATTAGCAGAGAGGCCCCATTCAAACTCATAGAACAAATGATAGACCCTGGGGGCAGGTACCTGTTCTTGAGGGGAACATACGAGGGCAGACCCTTGACACTCGCAAATGCCTACTTCCCGAACAAAAATCAAGTCGTGTTTTGCCAAAAACTGATTCACGCTTTAAAGGGTTTTGCCTCCGGGTGTTTGATATTATGAGGAGATTTTAATGTTCCTCTGAACCCTTTGTCCGACACCTCGACAGGCAAGACATTTGTTACGTATCGAGCCCTTAAAAAAATCAAGACCCTTCTCCAATCTCTCCACCTGATAGACACTTGGCGTTTCCTGCAAGGGGAAGGGCCTTCACATTTCATTCTACACCACACAAAAGGTACTCTCGTATAGACTACCTTTTCATATCACAGGGACCTGGCAGGGCTAACGCAAGCCCATATCGGCAATTTATTTGACACTGAACCCAGTGGTTACCTCACAACAGAATCACGTATGGAGGCTTAATGCCTCCCTACTGACAGACCCTGCTCTATTGCCAAAAGTGAAATCCACCCTCGAGCATTTCTTCTTACATAACACAAACCCGGGGATGGACCCCCTGACCATTTGGAAGGCCCACAAATGCACTGTTAGAGGAGAGCTCATCAGATTGGGAGCCAAACGTAAGAGGGAATGTGAGGCTGAGATAACAAGACTGACGAATAAAATTAACAAACTTGGGACTCTACATAAACAATCTGCCACAGAATTACTGGAGGCGAGGAAGGCACTGCGGCAGATGCTTGACTACAAAACTAAAGGACTGCTCTTCTGGAAAAAATTGTATTACGAATCAGGTGATAAGACAGGGAGACTTCTAGTTAGATCCTTAAAGGACACTAAATCTTTTAGCAAAATTAAAGGTATCAGACGGCCTGACGGCAAACTGGACCTTACCACAGATGATATTGCGAAACATTTCCATGCATTTTACACCAAGCTCTACAATTTAACACCTCAACATAGACCTCCAGGTTTACAGGGGGACAGGACTAAGGTAATACAGGACTACTTGTTGAATAACGGGTTGCCAGTTTTAAATACGACGGACACTACTACCCTTGAAGACCCAATATCTGAAACAGAAATAGTTAAGGCAATCCGTGATATGAAATCCGGGAAAAGCCCAGGCCCGGATGGGTTCACAGCCATCTATTATAAGACTTTCACAGATATCCTGACGAAACCACTGGCCAAAGCCTTGAACTCCTTACCTGATTCCGTAAGAGTGCTGCCCGACTTCCTCTCAGCGTATATCACGGCAATTCCAAAGGCGGGCAAGGACCTAGAGGAACGTGCCAGCTATAGACCAATATCTTGATCAAAAGGTGTTCACGAAAGTCCTAGCCACGAGACTGAGACCATTTTTGGATAAGGTGATCGGGCCGGAACAAGTAGGCTTTATGCCTGGTAGGGAAGCGAAAGATAATGTGACAAAGGCATTACTCTTGATCCAGGCAGCACACACCGGGAATATCAGGGGCCTTCTCCTGTCCACGGATGTGGAGAAGGCCTTTGATAGGGTCTCTTGGGACTTTATGCTAGCGACCTGCTCACACATTGGGTTACGCCCCCGGATGTTGGCATGGATAGCGTCCCTATACTGGAACCCCTTGGCAAAACTGAAAATCAATGGGGCTTTGTCAGAAAGAGTACCAATATCGAATGGCACCAGACAGGGGTGCCCATTGTCACCTCTACTTTTTATCCTGTCTTTGGAACCGTTCATTAGAATGGTTAACGCCAATCCTGACATAAAAGGCTTTGGGCTGTCGGGTAGGGAGTTCAAGACAGCAGCATACGTGGACGACCTACTGTTCTTTCCGACAACCCCTCATGTCACGATACCTAACCTAACCCTAGAATTTACCCATTTCGGATTTGTCTCCAACATGAAAATCAATTATTCTAAATCGGAAACGCTAAATTTGAATATCCCTGAAACAGATCTCACCCAAATTAAACAAAATTCCCCCTTCAGATGGGACCCCCAGAGATTGAAGTACTTGGGGATTTGGCTAGCCCCTAAAATCACTTCAATTTTTGCCCAGAACTTCCCACCTTTGCTGAAAGCCCTTAAGAAAGACGTAGGCGGTTGGAGCGCAGGGTGTTTCTCATAGTTTGGTAGGGTGGCCATAATTAAAATGGTTCTCCTTCCCAGATTACTTTACCTACTGCGCTCGCTCCCAATTCAAGTCCCAATGGGATTCCTGAAAACGCTGCAAACATGCATCAGGAGTTTCATTTGGAACCACAAACACTCTAGACTCAGACTGGCCTTGATGATAGAATCCAAAGCAAAGGGAGGGTTGGGTGTACCAGACGTCAGAGACTATTATAGGGCTGCCCATATTACAAGGGTCATTGACTGGCACTGCCATAGAGACTTAAAGGACTGGGTCTCATTGGAGGCCGACCTGAATCCCTTACCATTGACTTTCGCCCCATGGATACCCTGGGAGAAATACCCCCCTGATACGAGGAACCATTCGATCACCGGTACCACCTTGAAGATCATGCACAAAGTGGCTACGACCACTAACATAACTTCATCGCTAAGTCCCCTCACCCCATTACAAGATAACCCGGACTTTGCCCCTGGTCAGGGAAACAGGATTTTTCGGTCAGGTCGCATGCCCAACCCCTCCAGGCAGGCGACTGCTTCCACAAGGTTAAATTAAAGGACCTCTCCACCCTGAAGGTAGACCACAACCTACCACAACTCCCATTCTGGTCCTTTTTACAGCTACACAGCTACCTTTCGGATAACAAACGTAAACCACATTTTCTCAGGCCATTGACACCTCTGGAGTCGGTTTGTCGTGTGGGAGAGCACTTTCAGTCTTCTAAGGCCAATGAGTCGGAGGGTCTCAGGAGGAGATGGTCAGAGGCTCTACAAATGGAGCTCACAGACAAACAATGGACACTGGCATGCTCATTGGCACACCAGTGTTCCATTAGCACCAAAATGCAGGAAACTGCTTACAAACTTTTAACACAATGGTACATAACTCCTGTAAAGTTGAACAAGTGGAGTCCGCAGACATCCGACACATGTTGGTGCTGTCAGAGGGGGAGGGGCACGCTAATACACATATGGTGGCATTGCCCATCCCTTATACCATTCTGGGATAATTATACGCATTACAGATACTGATCTCAACCTTGATGCGGCGAGCTGTTTATTGCATATAAACAATTTTTCGCCTAAAGCATACAACAAATCCCTCTCAAAACATCTTCTGAACGCTGCGAAATTCCTGATCCCGATACACTGGAATTCCACCAGTGTCCCCTCTGTTAGATGCTGGCTACCCAGGGTGTCGGATGTCTGTGAAATGGAGGAAACCTTGGCACAGGCCTCTGAGCAGGTTGAGAGATTCCATAAGACATGGTGGCCCTGGCATGTTTTCAGGTTGTCAGTACAATACCTTAACAGGAAACTGATCCACACCCACTGTCACCTTGGATGTAATAAGGGACCAGACTGGTCTATCTCGGAGGCCGAGGCCTTTATCACTGGGTTTCCCTTTTTCTTTATTTCTTTTCCTTCCTCCCTACTTTCTCTGTTTCATCTCTTTCTGTTACCTCTACTGTTTGTTACAGATTGTACGAGATTGTTACAAGGTTTAACTTACGGTTAATATACTGCCAGTTGATATCTAGAGACAAATATGTAATAATAATTTTCCAATGTCAATTCATAATCTGCAGATAGTTTTGAAATCCCAGTGCATGACCTGGAAAACCAGGTGAGCTGTATAATTTGTTGTGATGTAACAACGTCTCATTGATGTATATTCCTGATGACTTAAGAAAAGCTTAATGTTTAAAAAAAATTAAACTAACAAACAAGGAAACAAAGAAGATAGAAAGTAAGAAAAGAAGAAGGTTAGAAGGCACCAGAGAGAGTCACTGAAGATGATTACCATCATAAATCAGGAGGGCAGTTTTAGGTACTTCTTCCAAGGCTCCCAAACAGAGTCAAATTTAACCAATGAGTCCAGGATAAGATTAGCAATCCTCTCCTGGGCTATGATCCAAGAGAGATTCTGCTTGCCAGCCCTGAAGGACACATTTGGTTGTTTCCAGGCATGGGCGATTGTAATCTTAGCTCCCAGTAGTATGAAATGGGTACATTTCAGCAAGGGTTTAGAGAGCCCAGGAGGCCTATGATTCAGTAGTGCTAACTCTGGGGACTTCTGGATAGCCTGGCCCATGACCTTTCTGTTTCAAAAACCCCAGATTCAGGGGCATTCCCACCAGGTATGGTAGAAGGAGCCCTGGAGACCGCACCCTCTAAAGCATAATGAGGAGAAGTTTGGGAACATGATTACCAGTCAAGAGGGGACCAGGTACCAGCGGGTAATTACCTTAATGCTCGCTTCCATAAGGGAGATATTTACTTGCCCCTTGCAGGATATTTGGAATGTGGATAACCACTTATCTGACTCCCAATCGACGGCCAATTCCCTCTCCCAGTTCCTAGCATATGGCGGCTTGTCTGGGTTCTCTGTCAGTGATGCATAAATAAGGGAAATGCCTCCTCTTTGATCAGCAGATTCTGAGCACCATTTTTCGAATGAGGTGATGCCTGTAGGAGCAGAAATGGACTTCCATAAAGTGGATATGAAATGGTGGATTTGCTGGAAACAAAATCTTTCTGATATAGGCATGTCTAACTTGCTGATACACTGACTTAATGTCATGGGACCTGTAAGAGACAAAAAGTGGCCAATTCTGTAAAGGCCCTTATCCGTCCACCACTTGAATGCCCGGATGTCCATGCCTGGAGGAAATTGGGGATTAATAGATGTCTGAGAGGACAACAGCCTGAGACCAAAGAGGGAGAATTATATAGAGAGTCACAGAGGGTCAGCAAGTGGGACAAAGTAGGAGCAAAAATCGGGGTTCTCGATTTAGGGGGGTCCCAGCCAAGAAATCAATTGTATTTAGAGGCAATGCCTGTCTCTCCTTTCTTACCCTGTCTGGTCTATTGCCTGGAGCATAAATAACTGAGAACTGGGCCAGTTGAGCTGCTTGATATTTCCATAGGTTCGGTAAACCTAAACCTCCCTGATTACGTCTTCTAAGGAGGACACTTGAAGAGCACCTAAATCCTTTGTTGCCCCATATGAACTTAAAAATCTGAGATTGAAATTTTTGCAGGTGAGATTTCTTAACCGGTATGGGAAGGGACCTAAAAAGATATAAAATTCTAGGGAACAGAGTCATCTTAACAGAATGCACCCTTCCTACCCAGGACAAGCCTCCCCTCCCCCAACTAGCAAGATCCTCAGTTAATTTTCGAAACAAGGGAGGATAGTTAATGGCATATAATTGAACAATATTGGTCACTAAGTTGATGTCAAGATATGGAATATGAGTGGAGTTCCAAGTAAATCCAAATTTCTCCTTTAGCTGATAGACTATCTGCTCAGAAGTAGAGCCATTTAAGGCCGCTGATTTGCCCATATTTACCCGAAGCCCAGAGACCCTCCCAAACTCCTGTAGAAGTTTATACAGTATCTCACAAAAGTGAGTACACCCATCACAGTTTTGTAACTATTTTATTATATCTTTTCATGTGACAACGCTGAAGAAATGACACTTTGCTACAAAGTAAAGTAATAAGTGTACAGCTTATATAAAAGTGTAAATTTGCTGTTTCCTCAAAATTACTCAACACACAGCCATTAATGTCTAAACCGCTGGCAATAAAAGTGAGTACACTCCTAAGAGAAAATGCCCAAATCATGCCCAATTAGCTATTTTCCCTCCCCCGGTGTCATGTGACTCTTTAGTGTTACAAGGTCTCAGGTGTGAATGGGGAGCAGGTGTGTTAAATTTGGTGTTATCGCTCTCTCTCATACTGGTCATTGGAAGTTCTACATGGCACCTCCATGGCAAAGAACTCTCTGAGGATCTAAAAAAAAGAATTGTTGCTCTACATAAAGATGGCCTAGGCTATAAGAATATTGCCAAGACCCTGAAACTGAGCTGTAGCACGGTGGCCAAGACCATACAGCAATTTAACAGGACAGTTTCAACTCAGAACAGGCCTTGCCATGATTGACCAAAGAAGTTGAGTGCATGTGCTCAGCATTATATCCCAAGGTTGTGTTTGGGAAATAGACATTTGATTGCGGACAGCATTGCTGCAGAGGTTGGGGTGAAGGGTCAGCCTGTCAGTGCTCAGACCATACGCCGCTCATTGCATCAAATTAGTCTGCATGGCTGTCGTCCCAGAAGGAAGCCTCTTCTAAAGATGATGCACAAGAAAGCCTGAAAACAGTTTACCGAAGACAAGCAGACTAAGGACATGGATTACTGGAACCATCTCCTGTGGTCTGGTGAGACCAAGTCTACAGTCAAGCATGGTGGTGGGAGTGCTATGGTCTGGAGCTGCATGAGTGCTGCCAGCACTGGGGAGCTACAGTTCATTAAGGGAACCATGAATGCCAGCATGTACTGTGAAGCAGAGCATGATCCCCTCCCTTCAGAGACTGGGCCGCAGGGCAGTATTCCAACATTATAACGACCCCAAACACACCTCCAAGATGACCACATCCTTGCTAAAGAAGCTGAGGGTAAAGATGGACTGGCCAAGCATGTCTCCAGACCTAAACCCTATGGAGCATCTGTGGGGCATCCTCAAATGGAAGGTGGAGGAGCGTAAGGTCTCTACCATCCACCAGCTCCGTGATATTGTCATCTCAGCTCCGTGATATCGTCAGGGAGGAGTGGAAGAGGACTCAAGTGGCAACCTGTGAAGCTCTTGTGAACTCCATGCCCAAGAGGGTTAAGGCAGTGCTGGAAAATAATGGTGGCCACACAAAATATTGACACTTTGGGCCCAATTTGGACATCTTCACTTAGGGGTGTAATCACTTTTGTTGCCAGTGATTTAGACATTAATGGCTGTGTGTTGAGTTATTTTGAGGGGACAGCAAATTTACACTGTTATACAAGCTGTACACTCACTACTTTACATTGTAGCAAAGTGTCATCTCTTCAGTGTTGTCACATGAAAAGATATAATAAAATATTTTCAAAACTGTGAGGAGTGTACTTACTTTTGCGAGATACTGTATATGTTTGGGATTGACACAAGGGGGGATGTAATAAAAAGCAGCAGATGGTCTGCAAATAATGCACATTTATGCGTATGGGAGCCACATTTCATGCCCAGGATTCTGGGATGTTCTCTAATAGCTATCGCCGCAGTTTCGATCGCAATGGCAAAAATTAGTGGAGAGAGGGGGCAACCCTGTCTGGTTCCCTTAAATATGGGGAACATTTCTGAATAGTAGTGTTGAAGTTTGACCTGAGCCCTGGGGTTTGTATATAGTGCTCTTAGGGTCTGCAGGAACCGAGGTCCGAAACCCCATCTACTAAGGACTCCGTATAAATATGACCAATCTACCGAATCAAATGTTTTTTGTACATCCACGGATAAAAGGATCCCCTCCTGATGTAGTCCACCATCCTAGCTAGATTTTAAAATTGAGATGACGTCTATGAATCTGATCTAGGCCTTGCCTCCCTTGTTTAAAGCCCACCTGATCCCTATGGACATATTTCCCTATAAATGTAGACAATCTATTGGCCCTAATTTTGGTCAGAATTTTTAGATCATTATTGATCAGGGAAATAAGTCTATAATTGCTTACATCGGAGAGGTCCTTGCCAGGTTTGGGGATAACTGATACATAGGCTAGATTAGCTTCCCTGTTCAGGGTAGACCCCCCGGGACTAGTTATTACTAGATTTTTAAGACTGGTTTTAATCCCGGTTATCTAACAGATGTAAATATCCCTTTATACAGGTATCCCTAGTCCACCCGAAATTTGTTCCCTCCGTTCCGGATCTAGTCTAAGTATCTGCAGTAGAGTTAAAATTTTAGATCGATCCTACCACCTGATGTAGTCCTCCCCTAGGAAAATAGGCACCTACATGTTTTTTGTAAACTAAGCCATCTAACCAGTATAAATATGCCTCAGGAATCATCTACCCCAAAGCCTGGAGCCAAGGACGTCTGGGATTCTCGTGATATATGTTTGGGGTCCCGAGTCCAGTTTGAAGTTGTGATGA
>BLSH010096396.1:36472-52320 GCA_018402905.1 Glandirana rugosa | reverse complement strand
AAGGTATACAAGGAGCCACCCAGCGTCCCTGCCAGAAGAATATATCTGCCCTCTGGGTCTTTTTTTTTTGTATCAAATTTTATTGTTCGTTTTGCATGAAAATACAAACCAATACATTGATAGTATCTATATGATGAAAAAGAGGGGGGGGGGAACAATATGAGAAAGGCAAAGTGAAAATCAGGGTCATGGGGGGTATATGCAATAAAGTAAATACTTCCAGCAACTTTGTAGTAGGGGAGGAAGGAGAGGGAGGAAGAGAGAAGGGGGGGGGGGGGAGAGGAGGAGGACAGAAGTCACTTGTGAAATATAAACAACAGGTTGAGGGAGTAACTCTCTATGTACTGCCTTAAAAGGTTAGAGAGAAAGAAGAATAAGAAGAGGCCGACCATAGTTCAACCAGGCCAAGTTCAAATTAGAATATGGGATGTTACTAATAATTTTAGAATAAGCTTAATTCTGGATGGATAAGAGAGACCTGGGGTCCCAACTGCCATCTCCCCCCGATCCCCAAAAGTAATGGGGGGGGGAGGGATGGCATGGGGCCCGATCTGCGTCCAGAGATTGAGGATATGTTTTGAAGTTGACATCAGAGCAAAATGGTGAAAGAGATATATTAATCTGGCATGGTAGAAGGGTAGAGCACTACGGCACCTACAGAGATTTGAGGGCTAGGTGAGTAACCTACAATTTTCTAGACATTAGTGATATTGACTAGATGGGTGAGAGATATACGCGACAGGTCTTTTAAGATAGTACTTCTGGAATGTAAAGGGGAGTTAAGAGAAGTTCAGATTGAAGTCGTAGGTGTAGGCGGGGTTCCATGGCAGGGGAGAGTATAGGTGTTGGTAAGTTCGTATCGTAAGTCATAAAGATGGGGGGGGTGAGTCTTTCCTGCTCTTGTCTGGAGAAGGTAGCTGTGATATAGTTGCCCCAGCGTTGATGTATGCTCTTTTGAGACCCTTGTTTGTGCGCCCAGACGTCTAAGATTTCTCAGCTGCCGTTGAACTTCTGATGTGGTGGGAGGTAAACTTTGAGTCCAATGGGTCATGATGGTTTTACGAGCTGCTAATAGGCAGAGGTGGATCCATGGTGGGAAGAGTGTCCCTGGCGTAGCATTAAGGGATCGAGTTGGGGGCTCATCTCCAAAGACCATGAGAGTTGGGTTTAGAGGAACTTCCTGGTTCGTGACTTTGTAGATCAGTGACTGGACTTGGGACCAGAAGGAAGCCACTCGAGAGCAGAGCCAGAATCTGTGGAGGAGAGTTGGTTTGTCAATTTTACACCAGGGGCAGAGTTTGGTGCGAGGAGAATCCTCAGGTGTGAAATACGGTATATAGGCTCGGTGTAAGATCTTGAATTGCATTTCCCACCATGTTTCGTTTGTGGTCAGTTTCAGAACCTTGTTATACCCTTTAATAATAGATTCATGGAGGTTCTCCTCCTGTAGCTCCTTGGTCCAGGCTTTTGAGGAAGGGTTTTCCAAAGATTTCGTATAGAATGGAATGAGGCGCTTATAGATAAGTGAGACATTGATTGATTTGTTGTCTACCAAGTAGTCCAAAACCGAGGGTTGGAATCTGAGACGAGGGTCAGGGCATATCTTGCTGACGTATGAGATAGCCTGCAGTGAGTGAAGTCTGTGGTGAGCCGGTAAGGCACATTTTTTCTGGGTCAGGTGTATTGGTATGGCTTGCCCCATTGATGGGTCGAAAAGGGAGCTCAGTTTTCTAAGGTCGTGTTGTTCCCATAATTGAAAGGCGCCATGTTGTGCCGATGGAATGAACATCGGGTTGCCCTTGGTGCCCAAGAATCCAGAAACGTTGGTATGTAAATGTTGGGTTTTTCTCGTTTCTCTCCAGTCTAGGAGGGTGTCTCTTATTAATAGATTGTATTTAAGGTGCAATGGAAGGGAGCGCAGGTTACTATGCAAGATGGAACATAGGTCAAATGGTTGAGCTAAAGCTGCTTCAATGTTATAATTTGTGTATTTGGATTTCTGGGTGATCCAGTCCAGGCCGCATCTCATAACACAAGACAGATTGTATAATCTAATATGTGGGAGGCCTAAGCCCCCCTCGCTCCGTGGGTGATGCAGTTTAGTCAGTGCCACTGACTAAACAGGTATTTTGCGTTGCCATAGGAAGGTCGTTAGTCCCCTATTTAGTTTTTGTATGTCTTTATGCTTAATGAGGATTGGTATTGTTTGCATTGGGTATAGTAGCCTGGCAAAGCTGACCATTTTGAAGAGACAGCATCTCCCAGTGAGCGATAGGGGAAGGCTCATCCACGATTCCAGTTGGCTCAATATCTTCGCAATTAGTGGAGGATAGTTGAGGGTATAGAGGGATGAAGGATCTCTACCGATGTTCACACCAAGGTAAGTGATATGTTGTTTGGCTATAGGGAGGGGAGAGGAGGAAATCCAGGTGGCTCTGTGGCTCGGCTGTAGGGGCAATACTTCACTTTTTGAATAATTAATTTTCAGTCCTGAACATTTCCGGAAAGTGTTAGAAGTTTCTAAGATCAGGGGAAGGTCCTGTTGAGGATCAGTCGAGAAAATTAATATATCGTCCGCAAATAGATCGGTTCGGAGTTTATTGTCTCCCATTTTGACACCGTGTAGGGGGATGCATGTTGTAAGATATCGTGAGAGGGGCTCAAGCGCTAGGTTGAATAAAAGTGGGGACAGTGGGCAGCCCTGTCTGGTCCCTTTATGTAGAGAGATTGGGTCTGAGATAAGTCCTGCTGCTACAACTCGTGCTGTGGGGGCTTTATAGAGGCTTTCGATAAAGTGAGAGAATGGGCCTGAACATCCAAATTTGCCGAGGACCGATGACAACCATTGAAAGCTCACATTATCAAAGGCCTTCTCAGCGTCTAGGGTGACTATTGCTACATTTTGGGTGGGGTGGGACTTCGCATAATCAAGGACTGCTAGCACCTTTCTGATGTTCGAGGAGGTGGATCTGCCTTTAATGAAGCCTGCCTGTGCCTAGTGTATTAGGGAGGGAAGAATTTTCGCTAGGCGAGAGGCGACTATTTTGGATAGGAGTTTCGAATCTACATTTAGTAGGGATATTGGGCGGTATGATCCTGGTTCCTGAGGGTCTTTACCTTTTTTTTCAATTAATTTGATGTATGCTTGTTGACCGGACGGCAGGTATGGGCCCCCCTCCCAAATTCCGTTAAAAACGTCAGTTAAAGTCTTTGGAATTAAGTTTATTGTAAGTTTAAAGAACTCGGCAGTGAGGCCATCCGGACCTGGGGACTTTTTATTGGCTAACGCTTTAATAATTTGTTCAATTTCCTCTCTGGTGATTGGTGCATTTAAAGAGGAGAGATGATCTGGGGTGATTTGGGGGGGATTAGGTATGTTCAGAAAGGAGCTTGCACTGGACATGTCCTGTTGGTCTGGGGCGTATAGGGTGGAGTAGAATTTATGAAGTATCTTATTTATTTTATCCGGGGTGGAGGCCAACAGGCCGTCCTGGTCTTTAAGTGAATGAATATGCGTGGGTGTATGTGGACCTTTGCATATCTTGGCGAGTAGCTTCCCTGCTTTATTACCTTGTTTATGGAGGGCAAGGTCCCAGTGTGCTGTGTGTATGCGGTCCTGGTATTCCGCCCACGCGTCAAGTTGTTGCTTGGCTGTTTGCCAGATTTGGCGGTTAGAGGGAGTGGCTTTTAGTTGCAGTGACCGCTGCGCTTTTCTCAGTTGCTCGCTTGCCTCTGTAAAGCGCTTGAGTGTATTTCTTTTGTAGTGGCTTGTGTAGGACAGAATCTTGCCTTGTAGGTACGCCTTGCCTGCGTCTCAAAACAAGTTTGGGTTGGCAAGGTGTTCTCTGTTGAGGGAAGAATAATCCTCCCAAGCTATGCGTAGGATTTCCTGAAGGTGAGAGTCATTTGCGAGATAGGAGGGGAACCTCCATATGTTGGGAGATGTCGTGGGGAAGAAATCTGCTAGATGTATTGAGACAGGGCTGTGGTCTGAGATGACAATGTCGTAAATGGCCGTTTCTCTAATAGACTGTACCAGTGAGTGGGTGGTGAAAATGTCGTCTATCCTCGTGAAAGTCCCATGTGGGGGGGAGAAGAAAGTATATTCCCTATCGGTGGGGTGAGTCAGTCGCCAGGTGTCTATCAAATTGGTCGCTGTTACAAATTGTTCTTGCTGGGTGGTGGCCCCCCGACTATGTGAGTCTCGGGCTAAATGTTTGTGGGAAGACTTGTCTTCCTCAGTTCTGAGTACAGAGTTGAAATCTCCGCCTATCAAATGGGGGATGTTTGGTTTGCTAAGGAGCCATCTGGTGGTCTCCTGAAAAAAGAAATTGAAGGCGAATTGGGAGCATAGATGTTAGATATCAGTATTTCTTTGGACTGTAGTTTGAGGTGTATTGTTGCTTTGCGGCCCAGGTAATCATGGTCAGTTCCTAATATGTTATATTGTAAATTCTTGCGCATCAGTATGACACCGCCTGCTTTCCTGCCTATAGCTGGGGACCCTATGACTTCCCCGACCCAAAATTTTTGGAGACAATGAAAGTCATCTAAACCAAGATGCGTCTCCTGTAGCAGTGCAATATCTGTACGGAGACGTTTGAGGTGTCTCAGCACTTTAGCTCGTTTAGAGGGGGAGCGCAGCCCCTTAACGTTCCAGGTGACTATGTGCATAGTTGTGTGGGGGTGGTATGAGATATGTTGCGTATCCTGTGTATCAGGTGTGTGTTGTGCAGGAAAGACTCACGGTTAAGTTGGGTTGTGGTTCGGGACCTGCTGGCTTGAAGATCGGTAGAGTCTGGCAAAGGATTAGAGAGAGATCAAGGGTGGGGGGCTGGAAGGAACAAAAAACAAGGTGAATAAGCAATTCAATTCAACAAACTTTATAAACTTCAATTTTTTCCTCAAGTGCATACTCCTAGAGCTCGGCGAATCTGCCTACCGGGCTTTGTCAAGAGGATATAACATTAGGGGGTAGGCTCAGCCCAACTAATAGGTATAGTACAGTTCTGAGATGACCAAGACATAGATACTTAGCGAATGTATGTGTCTTGGTGGATGATTAGGGGGGTCTCTTGGGTTTGTCACATATGGTAGCTTGTGACTTAGGCACGGACTGTTGGTAAACCTCCATTAGAGCCTCCGGTGTTATTGGGGCGCAGTCTTTTTGCCGGGTCTTTCCTGGGACTTCGTTGCTCCCTAGAATTTGGTGAGAGGGTATCTTGGGAGGTTGAGTGGCTGGGGGACCTGGCCAAGCTGGATCTGAGATAGGCCTCCGCTTCTCTGGGTGATTGGAATGTCAGCTGTTCTCCGTTTGGAGCTTTAATTCGCAAAATGGCTGGAAAGGCCAGGGAGAAGCGAACGTTTTGTTTGTAAAGTTCCGCGCAGACTGCTTGGAATAATTTACGTTTTCTTGACACTTCTGCCGAGTAGTCCACGAAGACTAGAAGGTTGGCCCCCTCGATCCTGAGGTTGCGTGACCTCCTGAAGGCCTGAAGCACCGCAAGTTTATCTGCATAATTGAGGAATTTCACCATGACAGCCCTGGGAGATTTACGATTTGCATCTGGAGGACCTACTCTATGAGCTCATTCCACTATACAAGGTGCGGGCAGGCCCAGAGCCTCAGGGATGCGTGAGGCACATATGTGAATGAGGGCGTTATTGGGACAATTTTCGGGGAGTCCTATGATCCTTAAATTGCTCCTCCGGGATCTATTTTTGAGATCCTCAAGCTTTTCTTGTATAGCTGCGTGGGCTTTGTCGTATTTCTCTAGCGTGCCATTGATCTGGTATATCTCATCATCTATGTCAGAGATCCTAGCTTCAGCGGCAGAGAGCCTGAGTGCCTGTTCCCCTATGTCCCTCCGGAGCTGGGCCATACCTGCTTGTACCACCGTATCCACCGCCTGGGTGATGTTGGGCAGGAGTAGGGCTGTCACTGCTTGCGCAATCTTGGCATACTCATCCGGTGGGGGCGAGTTTTGGAGCTCTGGGGCCTGTGTCTCCATCGTGGCTTGTTCCAGCTCTGGTGCGGCGGTCATCTTGGTACACCCGGCCGCAGGGCTTTGTGAGTTCGTTCAGCCTGGGGACGGTGAATCGGCCCTGGAGCTGGTGAGGAACTTCTCCATCAGGTAGAGGAAGGTGTCCGCTTGTGGGGGAGCATTGTTTTCAGGGCTGAGTCCCGGTATATTGCGCTGAATGTCGTCTGTAGGAGCGGAGCTGCCCGCCGTTACTCCTCACACATGAGGCGTCGGAACCGGAAGTCTGCCCTCTGGGTCTTTAATTTCCTTCTGAGGAGTGAAAACTGTGCATTTAGCAAAAAAAATGCCTAACCATCTGGTTTTGTCTGGCGCATTTGCTAAAAAGATTTGGGAAATTTCGGGTGTAGAAATTTTGCGTTATATTGGGTTAGCAAATGGGTGAGTGGGGCACCTGAAAGTATTTTCTCAGTTTCAGTGGTGAGTTTAGGCCCTTAACATTATGTGATGCAACTTTTAAAGTTGCCAAGGGCTTATTTGACGAGGCCATCGGACCTAATTAGAGTTATATGCACCACTGAGAAGAGACCCACCAGCTTCCAAATGTAGGATGTGAGAAGCCTGTTTCTGGAGGCAAGCTTGGGGTTGTTCCTCTGTGTTCCTGAAAACTTGGAGCCTTCGTGGTGCCTTGAAAAATACAGAAAAAGTAAGAGAAAGGAAACGAAAGGATAGAGACAGGGAACAGAAGTTAGAGAGAACCTGAGAGGGGCACAGCAAAAACCTGTCATTGCACCCCTCAGTATCTGGGGGATGAGAGCTGAAGTATCCGGCTCCATTCCCAAGATAAACCAAAAAAGAATCTGCCAAAATGGCAGAACTAAATTTGCCTTTGGGTGTGCCAACATTTTGTACCCAGAGGCAGAGAGAGGAGCATGACTTCCGCTCCGGTCAAAACCACCGCCCCGTATTACGCTATAAAAAAAAAGGACATCCCCATATTTCTCAGTCAATTTTTAAAGAGAGAATCCTCCAGATCTTACCCCTCTGGGGGAAGAGTTCTCTGCTCCAGAGCAGCCTGGGAGAGAGGCACTCCTAAATGGAACACAAGCTAAGCCCAGCCTGCCCCTGACCAGAGATATATACAGGGTACAATAAACACATGAACTCCTAACCCTTGCCAGCCTGTGAGAAATAACAATCGGAGAACCAAATGTCAAGGTGACAATTTAAAACTAGCTACACAGAGGGTATAACCATCTAAAGTCCTGGAAAGACCAGAAGGATACCTTAGGGGGAGGCCTAACCGACAGGATCAAAGAAAATTTCTCCTGGGCTCTGGGATTACCTTGTCAACTTAAGGTAGCCAAGGGAGACAGTCTATAAGGATTAGAATATCAAACAAGCAAGGACCTTTAAAGTGCTTCCAGGGGCAGCGCTAACATTTTGCGGGGGGGGGGGGGGGACTGGGTAAATTGGTAACTGAAAGAATGCTCTATGGGGAGTAAATAGACAACCATCTGAGGGTGTGGGGTTACTAAAAGGTGGGAGCCTGAAACTCAACCTGTATGGAAAGATAAGGGAGAACTCTAGAATATCATGATGGATGGGAGTCCTTGGACTTCTTTGCTGATTCCACCATATCGGTGTTATTGGGCTCTGTGGAGATGGATGCTTGCAGGAGCTAGCATTTTTGTGGTTTAGGGTTGCAGACGGATTCAAAGAGATGAAGTTCAGGTGGACCAGTAGTTGCTCGCCGCCCCTGGAACATTGAGAAACTGTGTGTCTTGCCTTTTGTGTATAAAGGAAAGGTGAAAAGGGAAAGACCACCAGTACTTGATGTATTTTTGGGCTAAAACCTCTAGCAGTGGTTTCAGGGATCTTCTCCTCTGGATAGTGGTGGAGGATAGGTCCACGAATATTTGAATTGGATGCCTTTGGATTAGTAGCTGACGGGAGTACTTGGAGACAAGCATAACTGCCTCCTTTACTCCATAGTAATGTGGCTTAACCTCTATATCTCTGGGCAATCCGTCTGAGCGTGGGGGTTGAAGCGCTCTGTGAGCTCTATCAAGTTCCAATGTCAGGAATAATTTCTTTGAAGGAGGAGCGAACAGCTGCTCAGACATCTGTGATAGTTTCTGTAAGACCCCTGATCCGGAAGTTATATTGAGAATGATTTTCCAGATTGTCGATCTTGGAGAGTCTAACTAGTCTTTTAAATCTTGAATGCGTGATGTATTCTGGTTGGTTCTGGCTATTGTTTGGTC
Organism: Glandirana rugosa; assembly: GCA_018402905.1. Taxonomy (NCBI): domain Eukaryota; kingdom Metazoa; phylum Chordata; class Amphibia; order Anura; family Ranidae; genus Glandirana; species Glandirana rugosa. Next base: position 44,072 of record BLSH010096396.1, on the reverse strand, counting down.
TGTTTTTTGTTCTATGACATCAATCCTGGATCCTAAATTTTGTAGGTCAGCTTGGATAGAGGAGGTAATGTGTGAGGCCGTTTGAGCCAGTCCCTTAGCCACATCAGCCCTGGAAGGATTTCCCAGTTTAGGACCAGAGCACTTTTTGCGATTTGGCACTGCGTCGCAGTCGGGAGATCGCTTTGAGTCAACATTGGAAGAAGAACAGAGGGAGAAGACCTGGCAAAAGAATGAGAAGATCCTGTAAAAGAGTGAGAAGACAGAAGACTCAGCAGAGGAAGGAGAAGAGAAGACAGCACAGAGAGGAGAAGAACCGGCAGTGGGAGAAGACATCGCCGGAGGAGGGAGAAGAGCCAGAAAGGGAGAAGACGCCAGAGCTGATTTAATAAAATTTAATAAAGATTTTAAAAAAAAATTGGGTAGTGTGTTTATTTTTGCCACTTTTTTAGGTGAATGGGTAGGGGTACAATGTACCCCATACTCATTCACATTTTTAAAGGGGGCTCCCAGATTCCGATAAGCTCCCTGCCCACAGACCCCGTCAACCACAGGCTAGGGTTGTCGGGAAGAGGCCCTTGTGCCCATCAACATGGGGACAAGGTGCCTTGGGGTGGGGGCCCCCCTGCAGAGCCCCCCACAGAGCCCCCCCTGCCCCAAAGCACCCATCCCCCAAGTTGAGGGCATGTGGCCTGGTATGGTCAGGGGGGGCACTCGCTCATCCCCACCCCCTTTCCTGACCTGCCAGGCTTCATGCTCGGATAACGGTCTGGTATGGAGTTTGGGGGGGGGGGGAGACATTTTTTTTTAAATATTGGCGTGGGGTTCCCCTTAAAATACAGACTAGACCCGAAGGGCCTGATATGGACTGGGGGGACCCATGCCATTTTTTGTCTGGATTTTGGAATTCCACACCATAATATTATTGAACAATTACATACCATTGCATGCATTTGAAGAGTTAAAATTATGGAATCAACCAAAATGATATGCATTGGGTAATTATGCCTGCTGACTACAATGGTAGTTTTCAGGAGGCAATACCATTGGTGGGATTCAAACCCAGGACGCCTACCTTTTTGAAGGTAGCAGAACACACCTCTACGCCACAGACTTAAGCACAATCATACATACAGAAAATGCAACTACTAATGTTGGACTCTTTTCATTCTATACAATAATGTTTTGCATCCGAGGCATTAATATTATGGTAACAACCATGCTCATGCAACAGCTGAATGTAAAAAAAAAAAATGCATGGGGTCCCCCAGGTCCATACCAGGCCCTTTTGGGTCTAGTATGGATTTGGAAGGGACACCCTGCCCACCAAAATTGACAAAAAAAAATGGCGTAGTGGTCCCCCCAAAATCCATACCAGACCCTTATCTGAGCATGCAGCCTGGAGGTCAGGAAAGGGAGGGGATGAGTGAGTGCCCCCCTGAACTATACCAGTCCTCATGCCCTCAACATGGGGGGGGGGGTGTGCTTTGAGGCAGGGCTGTGGTTGTCAGGGTCTGCAGGCAGGGGGCTTGTAGGTATCTGGAAGTCCCCTTTAACAAGGGGGCCCCTAGATCCCAGCCCCCCTATGTAAATAGGTATTGGGTGAAATGAAAAAAAAAAAAAACAAGAGCCGGTTTTTGACAATTCTTTTAGTGTAAAATACCTCTGAGGTGTCTTCTTCCCGGTGTCTTCTCTCCCACCGCCATCTTATCCCAGTTTTCTGTTCTTCGCCCTCCCCCCAAAACCCACATCTATTTGTAACCCAATATACAGCCTGCAAATAAAGATTCAGGCCTATTCTTAGGCCAAACACCTGCCACAAATGCAGGCCTTTAAATAAGCAGGCTAAGATTGCTCACCTACACACACCCAGTAAAGGACACACCCACCAGTATAATTGATTCAGTCTCTCTCACACCTGTTCATTACACACTCTTTACAAATAAATACATCTGCCTCGGCATATACTGTATATCTGTGCAGAGTAAGATCCCATACACACTTTTTTCCTTCTGATTTACCAAAACCATGTAGTGCAATGGCCTGCCGGATTGCATACAAATTGAAACTCCTAAGGTTTGACCTTATATTATATGGTTGTGGTAAATCTGAAGGAAAAAAATCTTCAGAAAATTGGCTAGTGTGTATCCAGCTTAAGGCTCGATTCACATCTATGCATTTTGCTTTTCAGAGATTTTTGCAGTGCTTTTTGCTGTGCTTTCCGCGGGTTTTTACCGTGATTTTACCGTGATTTTGCAGCGATTTGTGGGGGTTTTTTTTACATTTTTTTGGGGGGGGGGTTTGTTGCTAAGCGGTTTTAAAAACGCAAAACACAAATCTCTGCAAAATTGTGGTAAAATCGCGTCAAAAACGCAGCATTCCATTTTTCTTGCATGCTCATTGAAGTCTATTACATACTAAATGCTGCATTTTGCAGGAAAAAAGTACCGGACCCTTTCCAAAAACGCAGAGGCACAAAAATGCATTCATGTGGACATGTTCCATAGGAACCCATGTTAAAAAAAAATCCCTTGCATTTCTGCAAGATGCATTAAAAAAACACATTAGTGTGAATGGAGCCTAAAGCTCCAAGTATAACACTGGCCATGATCAGTGATCCCAAACATCTGCAAATCAAACGTGTAGGTTGTTGGGCATATGAAGGGTCCAAAACAGGAGATGACAACTTTGTGAGGGGTGCTTCACACAAATTGGTGACAAAGCACATTTGTCATTCATCATACAACATTAAAATACCTTGGCCAAAACACCCTAGGTCTAGATTTGTTGCAAACCTACACTTGCTTGATTTATAATGTGATTTCCTGGGGTTCCATTATGTGAAACCTCTCAAAAATGTTAGCACTGGTGAAAAAGAAATTTTAACACCACTACACACAAACCTCTAGCCGTATAGTAGGATTGGGATTCAAACTCAAGACCTCAGTGTTGCGAACCAGAAGCGCTATTGTGTGAGCCACTTATCTGCCATAGGTTTTTTTTTTTCACAATAAGTTTTATTGAGAATATTGAAAAGTTATAGGTTATGACTTTAGTCAAGAGCATTGACAGATAAATGTTTGGCGCCCTGGTGGTCACCAACCAAGGCAAAAGCTGTAACTGTGAACATTGTCTTGAACATAAATTCTGAATTACAGTGTATCATACATGAAACATAGAGAGATATTTAAATCATATTAATTTGAGGACAGAGAGGGAGGTCTTTTACATGACTTCAATTAGCTATGTTAATTATTCAAAATTGCAAAGAAAAAGAAAGAGAAGTACGAGATGGGAAGAAGCAAAAAAAAAAAAAAAAAGGGTGCAGGACTTGGGAGCCATCCTAATCTGATTATGGTATGTGGAAAGGGTGTTAACTTGTGAGCAGGTTCTTATAGGTATCTGTGTGAATAAAAAGAGTCCATTGTCTCCATTGCATGTGGAGCTGTTCAGTGGAATCTTTTATGATTGCAATTGTTTCTTCCATGTGTCAGATAGAATTGACTTTGTCTAGCCAATCTTTAATGGAGGGGATGGTGGATAGTTTCCAATGAAGTGGGATAAGTGCCTTTGCTGCATTTAGAAGGTGTCTAGTCAGGCTTTTTTTGTACGATTTATAAGAGGCTCTGTTTATATGTAGAAGGCAACATGCCGCATCTAAAGTGAGATTGGTGTAGGTCAGGGATAAGCAATTAGCGGACCTCCAGCTGTTGCAAAACTACAAGTCCCATCATGCCTCTGCCTCTGGGTGTCATGCTTGTGGCTGTCAGAGTATTGCTATGCCTCATGGGATTTGTAGTTCTGCAACATCTGGAGGTCCGCTAAATGGATATCCCTGGTGTAGGTTATGTTTTTGGGTCCAGTATATGACCTGTCTCCAGAACTTTTGTATGTGAGCACACTCCCACCAAAGATGCAGGAAGGTACCTCTTTCCTTATGGCATCACCAACATTGGTCTGAGTTGAGATTATTCCAGGCTTTAAGCTTAGTTGGGGTGATGTACCACTGGGTGCAAATCTTATACACAGTCTCTTGTAATTTAGTGCTGAGTGAGCATTTGTGGGTAGAAACCACTGTTTTCTCCCATAGTTTATCTGATATTGTAACTTTTAGATCCTTTTCTCAACGTTCTTTAAATTTGTCAGTTCTTTCAGACACTGGTTGGGATAGCCATTTATAAATCAGAGAGGTGCACCTTCTGCCATAGGTTTTTATGCTGCATCTCTGTGATGTAAAACAGTCCTACATAAAAAAAAGGGGGAGGGGCAGGACTTTAAATGAGGTATACATTGATGCGATTTCAAACAAGGATACCAAATAATGTAAATATTTATTGTTGAACATTGGCAACAATACCATTGATGGGTACATAATAGACATAATAAACATGTAAACAATATATAGCAGACTTATTGCACATGATTAAAAAATAGGTTGATAAAAAACAAGCTCCAAATGGTGGAGTGCTGACAGCACATACAGTAACCTAGGTAAACACATTTGCATCCAGAATATACCCGACAACGTTTTGTGGCAGTAGGGCCACTCTTCAGGGACTGATGCAAAATTAATCGACTCTAAAAAAGACCCCCCCCCTTTTTTTATGTATGTATACATTAGGGATGGTCCACATGGTCTCATTTAAAGTCCCAAACTCTCTCCTCTTTTGGTAGTTTGCAATTTAGGGATGGAGGATACATTTGATGGTCTGGGATCAGTTATTATGATTTCATATTTTATTGTTTGCATGTTGTTTTTTCATCATTGAACAACCAATAATAATTTTGTACTATCTATATTGCCCCATATGGTAATCATTAGTATCAAGACATGGGTCATGCATGCCTACAGACACATGCATATATATATATATATATACACATACTTTTTTACAATTCATTATAGCTACATGATTTGACACTTCCATGCCAGTTTAGTCATGCTGTGTGTTGTGGAGGTTTGGTCTGGCTGCTGCCTAATCACTTTGGGAGCTGCGATGCTCACAGGTGTCCCTCCTACACCCTCTTCATTCACCAGGTGGCTGGTGTGAAGATGTGGGCGGTTCCTGTCCTCTGAGCATCGGCGCCACACATCCACCCCTGTCCTTCAGTTTCCTTGTGTTGCTGACGTTCTGGGGCGAGTCTGTCCATCTAGGCTGACCAATGGGGTTTGACCTGGATGCATATATGAGCGGCTTGTCTGCTCTGCTCCAGGTGTCTCCCCTTTATGGCAGTCTGTGTGGCGTTGGTGTGTTCGGTTGGTTCTGCTGTAAGCACTTTACATTTCCTACGCTGTAAGTCTCACTGGCACTGTTGCAACCTTGATCTTGTTCACCCATTCTGTTGGTGGAGGTTTCACCCTTTCAGCTTCACATTGGTTCATAATACATCCACTCATTTTGTGCAATATCTGTGTCCACCTGGCTTCACAGCCTATCCTCACAACTATAACTTACACAGTTGCTGTCTCTTATCCCTATCACCTTTCCTTGGTGTATGGATTTTTTGCTTTAACTCCCTTGGACCAGACCTCTGTCAATTCAATTTTCCTTTACACTTTACATCCACTAAAGATTGGAGCCTCTGCGTTCCTGTCGTTGGGACAATCTGACACCAATTATCACTTTTCTGTGCTTCCCCATACCACGCATGCTGGTTTGTGTAAGTAGCTAATCATGTATCCAATCTACAGCTATTAACCATTTTTTATTATTTCTCATTTTTTAGCTTCCCCAGCAGGGTTGCTTTGCTTGTGCCTTAGTGACATGCCCATGTCTTTTTCAGATTCTATTTATTTTGCATCAGCCCCTGAAGAGTGGCCCTACTGCCACGAAACGGTGTCAGGCATATTCTAGATGCAAATGTGTTTACCCAGGTTACTGTATGTGCTGTCAGCACTCCACCATTTGGAGCTTGTTTGTTATCAACCTCAATTTTTTAATCATGTGCAATAAGTCTGCTATATATTGTTTACATGTTTATTATGTCTATTTTGTATTATGTACCCATCATTGCATGGTATTGTTGCCAATGTTTAACAATAGATATTTACATTATTTGGTATCCTTGTTTGAAATCGCATCAATGTATACCTCATTTAAAGTCCCGCCCCTCCCTCCTTTTTTTATGTATGTATACATTAGGGATGGAGACGCATGGTCCACATGGTCTCATTTAAAGTCCCAAACTCTCTCCTCTTTTTGTAGTAAAACAGTCCTAAGTCCCAGGGGTGCAAAAAGTTAATCAATGCAGATGTACCATGGAAGGCCAGAGAGCCATTGAACAACCTGTTTCTGACATATGCCATGTGTTTTGAAGGCTGGTTATGACTGATTGCTGTCAGGTTTGGCTTGGTAAGAGGCTGCAATTAGTGGTGGGGAAATGGCTGATAAGAGTCCTTGCCCGCGGAAAACATATGACTAGAGTTGAGCGAACCCGGACTGTAAAGTTCGGGTCCATACTGGACTTTAGGGTGTCCGTGCCTGGAACCCGATCCTGGACATTTCAAAAAAAGCCCGGGATCGGGTTCGGTATTCGGGTATTTTTTGGCGCCTGTTGAAAAGCTGCAGGGCAGCCAATAACAAACATTTCACTTGTTTGCCCTTAGAAGCCATCACAGCCATGCCTACTAATGACATGGCTGTGATTGGCCAGTGCATCATGTGACCCAGACTATTTTTGGCGCCTGTTGAATAGCTGCAGGACAGCCAGTCAACAAGCGTTTCACTCCTTTGCCTTAGAAAACAATCACGGACATGCCTACTAATGGCATAGCTGTGATTGGCTAGTGCATCATGTGACCCAGCCTCTATATGAGCTGGAGTCACATAGTGCCACGTGTCACATTGTCTTGTACTGGAGTAGGGAGATGATTCTGCCGCCGCTGTGAGGAAGAGATTAGCATTCTAATATTATCTCATCCTGCATTAGAGACAGGTTCTTGGCGGTGCTGAGAGGGAAAGATTAGCGTTCTAAAACCATCTGATACTGGAGTAGGTACAGGTTCTTGTCGGTGCTGTGAGGGACAGATTAGTGTTCTAAAATCATCTCATACTGGCGTAGGGAGAGGTTCCTGTCAATGCTGTAAGGGACAGATTATCGTTCTAAAATCCTCTCATACTGCATTAGGGACAGGTTCCTGTCAGTGCTTTGAAGGACAGATAAGTGTTCTAAAATCATCTCATACTGGTACACAGAGAGGTTCCTGTCGGTGCTGTGAGGGACAGATTATAGTTCTAAAATCACCTCATACTGGAGCAGGGAGAGGTTCCTGTCGGTGCTGTGAGGGACAGATTATCGTTCTAAAATCTCATACTGCAGTAGGGACAGGTTCCTGTCGGTGCTGCGAGGGACAGATTAGCGTTCTAAAATCATCTCATAATGGTGTAGGTGGAGGTTCCTGTCGGTGCTGTGAGGGAAAGATTATCGTTCTAAAATCATCTCATACTGCAGTAGGGACAGGTTCCTGTCGGTGCTGTGAGGGACAGATTATCATTCTAAAATCATCTCATACTGCAGTTAGGACAGGTTCCTGTCAGTGCTGTGAGGGACAGATTATGGTTCTAAAATCCTCCGTCATACTCTACTAAAATCTTGCTATTAG
>BLSH010096396.1:0-17878 GCA_018402905.1 Glandirana rugosa | reverse complement strand
GTGCTGTGAGGGACAGATTAGCTTTCTAAAATCATTTCATACTGGAGTAGGGAGTGGTTCCTGTCGGTGCTGTGAGTGACAGATTAGTGTTCTAAAATCATCTCATAATGCAGTAGGGACAGGTTCCTGTTGGTGCTGTGAAGGACAGATTAGTGTTCTAAAATCATCTCATACTGGAGTAGGTAGAGGTTCCTGTCGGTGCTGTGAGGGACAGATTAGCTTTCTAAAATCATTTCATACTGGAGTAGGGAGTGGTTCCTGTCGGTGCTGTGAGTGACAGATTAGTGTTCTAAAATCATCTCATAATGCAGTAGGGACAGGTTCCTGTCGGTGCTGTGAGGGACAGATTATTGTTCTAAAATCATTTCATACTGCATTAGGGAGAGGTACCTGTCGGTGCTGTGAGGAACAGATTATCTTTCTAGAATCATTTCACACTGCAGTAGGGACAGTTTCCTGTCTGTGCTGTGAAGGACAGATTAGTGTTCTAAAATCATCTCATACTGGTGCAATGAGAGGTTCCTGTCGGTGCTGTGAGAGACAGATTATCGTTCTAAAATCATCTCATACTGGAGAAGGTAGAGGTTCCTGCCGGTGCTGTGAGGGACAGATTAGCGTTCTAAAATCATTTCATACTGGAGTAGGGAGAGGTTCCTGTCGGTGGTGTGAGTGACAGATTATCGTTCTAAAATCATCTCATAATTCAGTAGGTACAGGTTCCTGTCAGTGCTGTGAGGGACAGATTATCGTTCTAAAATCATTTCATACTGCAGTAGGGACAAGTTCCTGTCGGTGCTGTGAGGGACAGATTATTGTTCTAAAATCATATCATACTGGTGTAGGGAGAGGAAAGGTTCCTGTCGGTGCTGTCAGGGACAGATAATCATTGTAAAATCATCTCATACTACAGTAGGGACAGGTTCCTGTCGGTGCTGTGAGGGATAGATTATTGTTCTAAAATCATCTCATACTGGTGTAGGGAGAGGTTCCTGTTGGTGCTGTGAGGAACAGATTATCATTCTAAAATCATCTCATACTGGTGTAGGGAAAGGTTCCTGTTGGTGCTGTGAGGGATAGATTTTCACTCTAAAATCCTCTCATACTGGTGCAGGGAAAGGTTCCTGTCGGTGCTGTGAGGGACACATTAGCGTTCTAAAATCATCTCATACTGCAGTATTGACTGGTTCCTGTCGGTGCAGTGAGGGACAGATTAACATTCTAAAATCCTCTCATACTGCAGTAGGGACACGTTCCTGTCGGTGCTGTGAGGGACAGATTAGTGTTCTAAAATCATCTCATTCTGGTGTAGGGAGAGGTTCCCGTCGGTGCTGTGAGGGATAGATTATCATTCTAAAATCATCTCATACTGGAGTAGGGGGAGGTTCCTGTTGGTGCTGTGAAGGACAGATTAGTGTTCTAAAATCATCTCATACTGGTGCACTGAGAGGTTCCTGTCGGTGCTGTGAGAGACAGATTATGGTTCTAAAATCATCTCATACTGGTGTAGGGAGAGGTTCCTTTCGGTGCTGTGAGGGACAGATTATCGTTCTAAAATCATCTCATACTGTAGTAGGGAGAGGTACCTGTCGGTGCTGTGAGGGACAGATTATCGTTCTAAAATCATCTCATACTGGAATAGGGAGAGATTCCTGTCGGTGCTGTGAGGGACAGATTATCGTTCTAAAATCTCATACTGCAGTAGGGACAGGTTCCTGTCAGTGCTGTGAGGTACAGATTAGCGTTTTAAAATTATCTCATAATGGAGTAGGGAGAGGTTCCTGTCGGTGCTGTGAGGGACAGATTAGCGTTCTAAAATCATTTCATACTGGAGTAGGGAGAGGTTCCTGTCGGTGCTGTGAGGGACAGATTATCGTTCTAAAATCATTTCATACTGCAGTAGGGACAAGTTCCTGTCGTTGCTGTGAGGGACAGATTATTGTTCTAAAATCATATCATACTGGTGTAGGGAGAGGAAAGGTTCCTGTCGGTGCTGTGAGGGACAGATTATCATTGCAAAATCATCTCATACTACAGTAGGGATAGGTTCCTGTCGGTGCTGTGAGGGACAGATTATCGTTCTAAATTCATCTCATACTGGAGTAGGGAGAGGTTAATGTCGTTGCTGTGAGGAACAGATTATCATTCTAAAATCATCTCATACTGGTGTAGGGAAAGGTTCCTGTCGGTGCTGTGAGGGACAGATTATCATTCTGAAATCATTTCATACAGGCGCATGCGCGAAGCTCTGCATGACGGACGTGCCGCTGTAGAGCTCCGCACCTGAGAGGGAGATACGGCCGCTGACATAGGAGCCCATCGCAGCAATCCAGCTCCCACAGACTCCGAACGACCCCGGGCACACTCAGGACTAACCAGGATGGTCCTGGCACACTCCAAACCGAAACCCAAAGCCAAATCCATACGAGAGGTCCTGGCTCGGGCCTCCGCCAAGATGGCGCCAGACACGCCACGCCGCGTGGGTTCTCAACGATCCCCTCAGATGAAGCCCCTACCACATCCAGACGAGGGTGAGTCCGACTATGAGCCCTCCGCTACCCCAGTAAGCTCCCCCAGGACACGAACGCTACAACCAGACATGTTAAGTCAGATAGAATCCATGCTTCAGAGGGCCCTTAAGCAGACCTCTGACCAGATAACTGAGCACCTCACTAAGGAGATTAGAGAGCTGGGCCACCGTACAGCTGAACTAGAACAGAAAGTAGATGAGCTGGAGGCCACTGTCCATAATCAAGCAGATGAACTAGAAGCTATTAGAGAGGAGAATCTTTCCCTACTCACACAGTTGGAGGACTTTGAAAACAGTGCCCGCAGGTCCAACTTGCGCATCAGGGAGATCCCTGAGACAGTAGTGGATTTGCAGTCCACTATCACGGCCTATTCCAGGAGCTAGTCCCCTCTATACCTATGGAAAGACTAGAGATGGACAGAATTCACAGAGCCCTAGCCCCCCGCTAGAAAGATGCCCCCCCACGAGATATTATTCTCAAACTGCACTACTACCGCACCAAGGACCAGATTATGCAAACAGCCCGCCTCAAGGGGGCGCTGCGGTTCCAGGGTCATGAGTACCAAGTGTTTGCAGACTTATCTCCCACCACTATCGCTAAACGCAGGGCCATGATGCCGCAGCTCCAAATTCTACTAGAGAATCACATCCCTTACACTTGGGTATTCCCTTTCTCTCTGAAATTCACATATAAAGGTCGCAAGCATATCTGCAAATCTCAGGATGATCTCCAGTCTCTTTTACAGGAACTCCAGCCCACCGGACCCCCGTCTACCCCTAGGGATCAACGCCAAAGACGCCGCTCAGCCTCCAGCTCACCCCAGAAAGCCCACGCCTCCTCTTCGGAAGCTGATGACCGCAATCTCCACAAACGCACCAGGCGCTCCTCTCCTACAACTTCACCTCCTGAAGACATGGACTGAGGACTAATGTAATACCTAACTAACTTCTGCACCTCACACCAGAGGGACTCCTCATCTTGGCAACCCTATTCCCAAGAAGAGGACTCTCACTTACCAGCCTCAACCGGCTATTTAGCCTCAACTCCTACCCAAGGCCTGGAACTACACCACCTTTACCGCCTTCAACCGAGGAGACCCCTTCTCAAGGCCTGAAGTGCTCCAAGTACACCTCCCTTTCTCCTACATCTATCCCCAGGGACTTCCTATAGCCCCCTGAAAGATGCCTTTGGCCACGTTGGATATCCCTACCTTACGGAGAACATTACCCAACCCCCAACCGAGGGCAGACTGTTCAGCCACTCCCACCCCTCTCTCACGACCCTCCTGGAACCCCCCGAGCTACTAACCACAGATCAGGGGGTTGTCCCCTCCCGCAGCACCTACTTTGGCTGGGGATACACCACCTTTGGGGGGAACCTATCAAAACTGAACTCAGGATAGGGGCACGTACCCCAATGGTATGAATCGAACACCCCAGCCTAGCACTTTGTTTTTTGACCATTATTTCAAGAGTCTGACCTCTTGTGGCACCTGTTATGGAACTTTTACCAAGTCCTGATGTTGGGGGCCCGCACCTACCCAGACCTTCACGGTCTCCCCACTATGTTCTACAGTTATTGTTATTGTTTTGTTATTGTCATGTTTGCCTTTTGCATTACCTCCTACCTATCTCGCAAGTACTACCCCATACGGGGCCTGCTTCCTCACAGTCTCTTCCTGGCCTAGGCCCACCTCACCCTCCTGGCCTGACCTCATCATGACCAGACCTTGGGCCCACCTTCCCTCACTCCATCCCCCCCGACATGGGTCACATACCCTACCAAGCCACCCTCATCCTTTCCTGACTGGATCCCCACAAATACCAGTGTTGTAGACAGCTCCTATTTTCAAGCCCATCTTACATAATGCTACTAAGGCCCTAGTCTCTCCCTCTCAGACTGTCACTGCTGCCTCCACCTTTGCTCTTAGGGTACCCCTACGGCTCCCTCTGAGCAAACCTCCCCACCGAGTCGGGTGCTTTTTGCCCCCCGGTGGGACTTCTGCCTCGCTCACCCACGCATCTCTCATGGACCTTCCTGGTCCGATGTTTCTTCTTATCTCATCCTATCTCTCTGCTCCCTACTTCTCCCTATTTTCCTTCCCCCCCTGGCTCACCTTCTCTTACTCCTATTCCTGGGGAGGTCCGGTCGCCTCCCTCTCTACCATTTATAAGCCTTCATTCCCAACTCCATCATGGCCCCCTTGAATATCCTGACATTAAATGTTCAGGGTCTAAATATACCCCAGAAACGAGTCAAAGCCTTTCGGACTTTCGCTTCCCTTAAAGCCCACGTGGTGTGACTGCAGGAGACCCATTTCTCCCAAAACTCGACCCCCAAGTTCTTTCACAACTCCTATCCTCAAACCTTTACCGCCTCCGCAACCTCTAAGCAGAGAGGGGTCATGATTGGTGTCCACAGATCCGCCCCTTCACGCTCAATAAAGAAATCAAGGATCCTGAGGGGAGATACCTAATCATCACAGGCACTTTACTAGAAGAAAATGTCACTATAGTGTCCTACTACGCCCCCAACCAGAATCCCAATGCATTCCTGACCCATCTCTTTTCGGTCATTGATCACCATAAACAAGGTACCTTACTCATTGGAGGAGACTCCAACCAGGTAATCTACCCCTTCCTGGACAAATCCCCCTTCTCCCAAACAGCTCCTCCATCTAAGCTTTCCTTCAAACTTCTGCTTCATAGACACTCTCTTATTGACTCCTGGCGGGAAATGAACCCCACGAAGAAACAGTTCACCTTCTACTCACACCCCCACAAGTTCTCGTCGCGCATTGATCACCTCCTTCTCACAGTAGGTACCACTCCAACAATCTTAGAGTCCAATATCCTCCCTATTAAGTGGTTGGATCACTGCGCAGTCCTGACCTCTATTGAATCCCTAATTCCAAAACAATCCGATCACTCCTGGTGCCTAAATGACACCATCCTCACACATCCTTCCCACAAAATAGATATTGAAAAAGCTCTAACTAACTTCCTTCAAGAGAACAATACTAACGACATTTCACCCCTCACCCTGTGGGAAGCCCATAAACCTGTGATCCGGGGAGCCTTGATCAGTAAAGCCTCTCATATCAAAAAGACCAGACGTGATCTCCATAAACAACTGGACAGCCAATTTCTTAACGCACACAATGAATTCCTAGCTAACCCCACCGACCCCAACAGACAAGCACTGGACAAAGCCCAACTAGAACTAGATCTTTTTCTCACTGAGGCTGCAGACAAGGTCCTCCGTCGACAGCAACACACATTCTTTACCAAGAGCAATAAGCCAGATACGTTCCTGGCCCTATCCCTACGTAACCTTGACCGCCCTCGCAAGCCGATCCGTCTCAAAACTTCCAAGGACACCTACACGAGCAACCCCGTCAAAATTGTGGCCCACTTTCGCAGACACTTAGCAGCCCTTTACAAAGCAGATCCCTCTTTTAACTCTGCCCGGGCCGAATCCCTGCTCTCTAGTATCACCCTTCCCACCCTCACTACCACTGAGAGAGACTCCCTAGATGAACCATTCACACTTCAAGAAGTCCTCTCTGCCATCAAATCACTGAAAAACAACAAGAGACCAGGCCCCAATGGCTTTACAGCAGCGTATTACAAGCATTTTGCACACATCTTAGCCCCCGTACTCACCAACGCCCTCAATGCTGTCCAGTCCGGCTCTTTATTTCGCCCTGAGTCCCTCTCGGCTGTTGTCTCCATGCTGCCCAAACCCTCCTCTGATGACTTTTCCTGGGCTAACTACCGCCCAATCTCATTACTCAACGAAGACATCAAACTTATGGCCAAAATTCTAGCCGCCCGTCTTAACAAGCTGGTAGGCTCTCTTATTCACAAGGACCAGGTGGGATTTATACCTGCCAGGCAAGCTGGGGACAACATCCGTAGGGTGACACTCTTAACCCACATAGCCGGCTCCCGCAATATCCCCACATGCCTATTGTCCTTGGACATTAGAAAGGCTTTCGATACTCTCTCCTGGCCCTACTTAACCCTAGTATTGAAAAAATGGGGATTCGGCCCCCATTTCCAGACCTGGATCACATCCCTTTACTCTTCCCCGTCAGCCTGCGTGAGATATGCAGGCTTCAAGTCTGACCCTTTTCCTATCCGCAGAGGCTCCCGTCAGGGATGCCCCCTGTCCCCCCTCCTCTTTGCTCTGGCTATTGAGCCCCTAGCACAATTGATTCGATCAAATCCGAACATAAAGGGAATTGAGGTGGGGGGACATCACCACAAACTTTGCCTCTTTGCGGACGACATCCTCCTATTCCTCACCTCCCCTCTCATTTCATCCCCCAACCTGCTCCAGACTCTATCAGATTTTGCTGCAGTCTCTGGCCTGAAAGTTAACCCCGAGAAATCTAAGATGCTAAACATCACCCCAACGAGTAAACACACCTACAACAAACTCTCCCTTTTGCTTGGGCTACGACTAGTCTCCCCTATCTTGGGATACATCTCCCCCCCAATCCATCTGACATGTACACCGTAAACTACCCCCCTATGCTATCCCATCTCACACGTTTGATGTCGAGTTGGTCGAAACTCCCCCTCGCTTGGCTTGGTCGAATCTCCGCGGTCAAAATGTCCATTTTGCCAAAAATACTCTACCTCTTTAGGGTTCTTCCAGTCGAAGTACCCTCTCATTACCTAAGAATCCTACAGCGGAGAACCTTCCAATACATCTGGGGCAATTTGCGACCCCGCGTATCTAAGCGCATCCTGTTCTCTCCTAAAGCAAAAGGTGGCTTGGGTGTACCTCACTTTGCTAGATACTTCCAAGCTGCGCAATTAGCTCCCTTACCCAAATGGCACACCACACGTGAGACACCCTTATGGGTATCGCTCGAGGCGGTCGGCTGTGACCCCCTATCCATGGCCAACCTCCTTTGGCTCTCTCCAAAAGATCGGGGTCCCGCCCGTAACCCTGTTACCGCCCATAGCCTTAAGTTATGGGACAGACTTAAACAGTAGGCAGGTCTACTATCCCCACACAACCCCATGCTTTCCTTTCTTAAAAATCCCTCCTTCTACCCGGCTTGGTCGTCCCCAGCTTCATTTACCAGATGGACAGAAGCGTGCCTTTTGAGAGCTCACGCTTTCATCACACCTGATTCAGTCAAATCATTTCCCACTCTTCAAGAACAATACCAGCTCCCCAGCTCCGAACTTTTCAGATATCTTTAACTGAAACATTTCTTCACCCCACATATACGCACTAGTTCCTCTCTGCCTATTTTTTCTCCATTCGAACACCTCTGTAAATCAGACCCCCATGCTAGGGGCATTATATCCACGCTCTACACCCTCCTACTTGACCCCCTACACAAGGCTCAAATCCCCTACATCAAAGCTTGGGAAAAAGACCTTCA
The DNA here is from genome assembly GCA_018402905.1 of Glandirana rugosa. NCBI lineage: Eukaryota > Metazoa > Chordata > Amphibia > Anura > Ranidae > Glandirana > Glandirana rugosa. The sequence continues at coordinate 9,943 of BLSH010096396.1, read as the reverse complement.
ACAACCCATCGATCCCGAAGACTGGGTAGATATCTGGGACTCAACCAAATCCTCTTCCCAGAATATTGTGGCACTTGAGACTTCCTACAAAGTTCTCATGAGATGGTACCTTGTCCCAGCCCGAATAAATAAGTTCCTGCCCTCATACTCCCCTCTCTGCTTCTGAGGTTGTTCAGACACCGGCACCCACTTACATATATGGTGGGATTGTTCGATTGCTCAAAGATTCTGGGCCCAAATATTTGAAATTCTCACTAAACTCATGGGCACCCCCATAGCCCTTGACCCTAGAACGGCTCTTCTGAACCTAAAACCCCCAGATCTTTTCAAATCACAATTCAAACTTCTCCTGCAGGTCACCACAGCGGCAAAACAAACCATTGCGCATGCATGGAAAGCCCCGCAGCTTCCCGTTGCCGAAACTAAAAATAGAGTCACGAAAGCCATGATTCACGCCAGAATCGAAGCCATAGCCACTGACAAGCTCCCCAAACATGAACGCATATGGACCCCATGGCTAACCCAGTTTGCCCCTCCGGGCTTTGACATCTCTCGCTTCCAGCCCTGAGCATCCTTCTTTCAGCCTTAACCACCTTCTACAGTCCTCCATGTTGGCCACTTGAATTTTCGCGACCGGTCCTCCCCAACTCTGCCACCTTCACCTTGTCTCTCCCCTTTTTTTACCCCTTATCTCTTCTCCCCCCTTCACCCGGGGTCTGTCCCGTCCCCCTCCCCTCTTTCCTCGCTCTCTAGGAACTCTCTATTCCCTAACAACTAATCTCTATTCCCCCCTCTTTCCCTCCTTTCCTATCGGAACGATAACGCTAATTTCTCTGCACCAGGGCACCACTAACCCTCGGACAGGCACTTACCTGACCCGATCTCAATCTCCGGCCTCAAAGGCTGGGAGCTCCAGCTCACGGGAACCCTTCCTACTAAACAGTCCACACTACCGTAACCTCTTCCCCCTCTCTAACTTTACCTGTTTGTTTAATGACAACCTAGAATCTTTCACTTCAACCAGCCTGTCTATATATCTCATGTTTGACTTTGGTCTGTTCCTGGACCCATGAAGCATCCTATGTAATGTTATTGTTTCTTCAATAAAAAATTTGAACCACTAAAATCATCTCATACAGCAGTAGGGACACGTTCCTGTCAGTGCTGTGAGGGAGAGAATAGTGTTCTAAAATCATCTCATACTGGTGTAGGGAGAGGTTCCTGTCGGTGCTGTGAGGGATAGATTATCGTTCTAAAATCATCTCATACTGGAGTAGGGAGAGGTACCTGTCGGTGCTGTGAGGAACAGATTATCGTTCTAAAATAATTTCACACTGCAGTAGGGACAGTTTCCTGTCGGTGCTGTGAAGAACAGATTAGTGTTCTAAAATCATCTCATACTGGTGCACTGAGAGGTTCCTGTTGGTGCTGTGAGAGACAGATTATTGTTCTAAAATCATCTCATACTGATGTAGGGAGAGGTTCCTGTCGGTGCTGTGAGGGACAGATTATCGTTCTAAAATCATCTCATACTGGAGTAGGGAGAGGTTCCTGTCGGTGCTGTGAGGGACAGATTATCATTCTAAAATCATCTCACACTGGAATAGGGAGAGATTCCTGTCGGTGCTGTGAGGGACAGATTATCGTTCTAAAATCTCATACTGCAGTAGGGACAGGTTCCTGTCGGTGCTGTGAGGGACAGATTAGCGTTTTAAAATCATCTCATAATGGTGTAGGTGGAGGTTACTGTCGGTGCTGTGAGGGACAGATTATCGTTCTAAAATCATCTCATACTGGAGTAGGTAGAGGTTCCTGTCGGTGCTGTAAGGGACAGATTAGCGTTCTAAAATCATTTCATACTGGAGTAGGGAGAGGTTCCTGTCGGTGCTGTGAGTGACAGATTATCGTTATAAAATCATCTCATAATGCAGTAGGAACAGGTTCCTGTCGGTGCTGTGAGGGACAGATTATCGTTCTAAAATCATTTCATACTGCAGTAGGGACAAGTTCCTGTCGGTGCTGTGAGGGACAGATTATTGTTCTAAAATCATATCAGACTGGTGTAGGGAGAAGAAAGGTTCCTGTCGTTACTGTCAGGGACAGATTATCATTGTAAAATCATCTCATACTACAGTAGGGACAGGTTCCTGTCGGTGCTGTGAGGGACAGATTAGCGTTCTAAAACAATCTCATACTGGTGTAGGGAGAGGTTCCTGTCGGTGCTGTGAGGGACAGATTATCGTTCTAAAATCATCTCATACTGGAGTAGGGAGAGGTTAATGTCGTTGCTGTGAGGAACAGATTATCGTTCTAAAATCATCTCATACTGGTTTAGGGAAAGGTTCCTGTCGGTGCTGTGAGGGACAGATTATCATTCTAAAATCATCTCATACTGCAGTAGGGACACGTTCCTGTCGGTGCTGTGAGGGACAGATTAGTGTTCTAAAATCATCTCATACTGGTGTAGGGAGAGGTTCCTGTCGGTGCTGTGAGGGATAGATTATCGTTCTAAAATCATCTCATACTGGAGTAGGGAGAGGTACCTGTCGGTGCTGTGAGGAACAGATTATCGTTCTAAAATCATTTCATACTGCAGTAGGGACAAGTTCCTGTCGGTGCTGTGAGGGACAGATTATTGTTCTAAAATCATATCATACTGGTATAGGGAGAGGAAAGGTTCCTGTTGGTGCTGTGAGGGACAGATTATCATTGTAAAATCATCTCATACTGCAGTAGGGACAGGTTTCTGTCGGTGCTGTGAGGGACAGAGTAGTGTTCTAAAATCATCTCATACTGGTGTAGGGAGAGGCTCCTGTCTGTGCTTTGAGGGACAGATTATCGTTCTAAAATCATCTCATACTGCAGTAGGGAGAGGTTCCTGTCGGTGCTGTAGGGAACAGATTATCGTTCTAAAATCATCTCATACTGGTGTAGGGAGAGGTTCCTGTCGGTGCTGTGAGGAACAGATTATCGTTCTAAAATCATCTCATACTGGTGTAGGGAAAGGTTCCTGGCGGTGCTGTGAGGGACAGATTAGTGTTCTAAAATCATCTCATACTGGTGTAGGGAGAGGTTCCTGTCGGTGCTGTGAGGGACAGATTATCGTTCTAAACTAATCTCATACTGGAGTAGGAGAGGTACCTGTCGGTGCTTTGAGGGACAGACTAGTGTTCTAAAATCATCTCATACTGGAGTAAGGAGAGATTCCCGTCGGTGCTGTGAGGCACAGATTATCGTTCTAAAATCATCTCATACTGGTATATTTAGAGGTTCCTGTCGGTGCTGTGATTAGCAGATTAGCGTTCTAAAATCATTTCATACTGGAGTAGGGGCAGTTTCCTGTCTGTTGCTGTGAGGGACAGATTATCGTTCTAAAATCATCTCATACTGCAGTAGGGACAGGTTCCTGTCAGTGCTGTGAGGGACAGATTATTGTTCTAAAATCATCTCATACTGCAGTAGGGACAGGTTCCTGTCGGTGCTGTGAGGGACAGATTAGCGTTCTAAAATCATTTCATACTGGTGTAGAGAGAGGTTCCTGTCGGTGCTGTGAGGGACAGATTATCATTCTGAAATATTCTCATACTGGAGTCGGGAGAGATTCCTGTCGGTGCTGTGAGGGACAGATTATCGTTCTAAAATCATCTCATACTGGTGTAGGGAGAGGTTCCTGTCGGTGCTGTGAGGGACAGATTATCGTTCTAAAATCATCTCATACTGGTGTAGGGAAAGGTTCCTGTCGGTGCTGTGAGGGACAGATTAGCATTCTAAAATCATCTCATAGTGGAGTAGGGAGAGGTTCCTGTCGGTGATGTGAGGGACAGATTATCGTTCTGAAATCATCTCATACTGGAGTAGGGAGAGGTCCCTGTCGGTGCTGTGAGGGACAGATTATCGTTCTAAAATCATCTCATACTGGTGTAGGGAGAGCAGAGGTTCCTGTCGGTGCTGTGAGGGACAGATTATCATTGTAAAATCATCTCATACTGCAGTAGGGACAGGTTCCTGTCGGTGGTGTGAGGGACAGATTATAGTTCTAAAATCATCTCATACTGATGTAGGGAGAGGTTCCTGTTGTGCTGCGAGGGACAGATTATCGTTCAAAAATCATCTCATAATGGTGTAGGGAGAGGTCCCTGTCGGTGCTGTGAGGAACAGATTATCGTTCTAAAATCATCTCATACTGGAGTAGGGATAGGTTCCTGTCAGTGCTGTGAGGGACAGATTATCATTCTTAAATCATCTCATACTGGAGTAAGGAGAAGTTCCTGTCGGTGGTGTGAGGGACAGCTTAGCATTCTAAAATCATTTCATACTGGTGTAGGGAAAGGTTCCTGGTGGTGTTGTGAGGGACAGATTAGTGTTCTAAAATCATCTCATAGTGGTGTAGGGAGAGGTTCCTGTCAGTGCTGAGAGGGGCATATTATCATTCTAAGCAAATCTCATACTGGAGTAGGGTGAGGTACCTGTCTGTGATTTGAGGGACAGATTAGCGTTCTATAATCATCTCATACTGGTATAGTTAGAGGTTCCTGTCGGTGCTGTGAGGGACAGATTAGCGTTCTAAAATCATTTCATACTGGAGTATTGACAGTTTCCTGTCTGGTGCTGTGAGGGACAGATTATCGTTCTAAAATCATCTCATACTGCAGTAGGGACAGGTTCCTATCAGTGCTTTGAGGGACAGATTATCGTTCTAAAATCATCTCATACTGCAGTAGGGAATGGTTCCTGTCGGTGCTGTGAGGGACAGATTAGCGTTCTAAAATCATCTCATACTGGTGTAGTGAGAGGTTCCTGTCGGTGCTGTGAGGGACAGATTATCGTTCTGAAATAATCTCATACTGGAGTCGGTAGAGGTTCCTGTCGGTGCTGTGAGGGACAGATTATTGTTCTAAAATCATCTCATACTGGTGTAGGGAGAGGTTCCTGTCGGTGCTGTGAAGGACAGATTATAATTCTAAAATCATCTCATACTGGTGTAGTGAAAGGTTCCTGTCGGTGCTGTGAGGGACAGATTAGCGTTCTAAAATCACCTCATACTGGAGTGGGGAGAGATTCCTGTCGGTGCTGTGAGGGACAGATTATCGTTCTAAAATCATCTCATACTGGAGTAGGGAGAGGTACCTGTCGGTGCTGTGAGGGACAGATTATCGTTCTAAAATCATCTCATACTGGTGTAGGGAGAGGCTCCTGTCTGTGCTTTGAGGGACAGATTATCGTTCTAAAATCATCTCATACTGCAGTAGGGAGAGGTTCCTGTCGGTGCTGTGAGGAACAGATTATCGTTCTAAAATCATCTCATACTGCAGTAGGGAGAGGTTCCTGTCGGTGCTTTAAGGAACAGATTATCGTTCTAAAATCATCTCATACTGGTGTAGGGAGAGGCTCCTGTCTGTGCTTTGAGGGACAGATTATCGTTCTAAAATCATCTCATACTGCAGTAGGGAGAGGTTCCTGTCGGTGCTGTAAGGAACAGATTATCGTTCCAAAATCATCTCATACTGGTGTAAGGAGAGTCTCCTGTCTGTGCTTTGAGGGACAGATTATCGTTCTAAAATCATCTCATATTGCAGTAGGGACAGGTTCCTATCAGTGCTTTGAGGGACAGATTATCGTTCTAAAATCATCTCATACTGCAGTAGGGAATGGTTCCTGTCGGTGCTGTGAGGGACAGATTAGCGTTCTAAAATCATCTCATACTGGTGTAGTGAGAGGTTCCTGTCGGTGCTGTGAGGGACAGATTATCGTTCTGAAATAATCTCATACTGGAGTCGGGAGAGGTTCCTGTCGGTGCTGTGAGGGACAGATTATTGTTCTAAAATCATCTCATACTGGTGTAGGGAGAGGTTCCTGTCGGTGCTGTGAAGGACAGATTATCATTCTAAAATCATCTCATACTGGTGTAGTGAAATGTTCCTGTCGGTGCTGTGAGGGACAGATTAGCGTTCTAAAATCATCTCATACTGGAGTGGGGAGAGGTTCCTGTCAGTGCTGTGAGGGACAGATTATCGTTCTAAAATCATCTCATACTGGAGTAGGGAGAGGTACCTGTCGGTGCTGTGAGGGACAGATTATCGTTCTAAAATCATCTCATACTGGTGTAGGGAGAGGCTCCTGTCTGTGCTGTAAGGAACAGATTATCGTTCTAAAATCATCTCATACTGGTGTAGGGAGAGGCTCCTGTCTGTGCTTTGAGGGACAGATTATCGTTCTAAAATCATCTCATACTGCAGTAGGGAGAGGTTCCTGTCGGTGCTGTGAGGAACAGATTATCGTTCTAAAATCATCTCATACTGCAGTAGGGAGAGGTTCATGTCGGTGCTGTAAGGAACAGATTATCGTTCTAAAATCATCTCATACTGGTGTAGGGAGAGGCTCCTGTCTGTGCTTTGAGGGACAGATTATCGTTCTAAAATCATCTCATACTGCAGTAGGGAGAGGTTCCTGTCGGTGCTGTAAGGAACAGATTATCGTTCTAAAATCATCTCATACTGGTGTAGGGAGAGGTTCCTGTCGGTGCTGTGAGGAACAAATTATCGTTCTAAAATCATCTCATACTGGTGTAGGGAAAGGTTCCTGGCGGTGCTGTGAGGGACAGATTAGTGTTCTAAAATCATCTCATACTGGTGTAGGGAGAGGTTCCTGTCGGTGCTGTGAGGGACAGATTATCGTTCTAAACTAATCTCATACTGGAGTAGGAGAGGTACCTGTCGGTGCTTTGAGGGAAAGACTAGTGTTCTAAAATCATCTCATACTGGAGTAAGGAGAGGTTCCCTTCGGTGCTGTGAGGCACAGATTATCGTTCTAAAATCATCTCATACTGGAGTAAGGAGAGGTTCCCTTCGGTGCTGTGAGGCACAGATTATCGTTCTAAAATCATCTCATACTGGTATATTTAGAGGTTCCTGTCGGTGCTGTGAGGGACAGATTAGCATTCTAAAATCATTTCATACTGGAGTAGGGGCAGTTTCCTGTCAGTGCTGAGAGGGGCATATTATCATTCTAAACAAATCTCATACTGGAGTAGGGTGAGGTACCTGTCTGTGATTTGAGGGACAGATTTTCGTTCTAAAATCATTTCATACTGGTGTAGGGAGAGGAGAGGTTCCTGTCGGTGCTGTGAGGGACAGATTAGCATTCTAAAATCATCTCATACTGCAGTTATGACAGGTTGCTGTCGGTGCTGTGAGGGACAGATTAGTGTTCTAAAATCATCTCATACTGGAGTAGGGAGAGGTTCCTGTGGGTGCTGTGAGGGATAGATTATGGTTCTAAAATCATCTCATACTGGAGTAGGGAGAGGATCCTGTCGGTGCTGTGAGGGACAGATTTTCATTCTAAAATCATCTCATACTGGTGTAAGGAGAGTTTCCTGTCGGTGCTGTGAGGGACAGCTTAGCGTTCTAAAATCATTTCATACTGGAGTAGGGAGAGGTTCCTGTCGCTGCTGTGAGGGACAGATTATCGTTCTAAAATCATCTCATATTGCAGTAGAGACAGCTTCCGGTCGGTGCTTTGAGGGACAAATTAGCGTTCTAAAATCATCTCATACTGGTGTTGGGACAGGTTACTGTCGGTGCTGTGATGGACAGATTATCATTCTAAAATCATCTCATACTGCAGTAGGGACAGGTTCCTGTCGGTGCTGTGAGGGACAGATTAGCGTTCTAAAATCATCTCATACTGGAGTAGGGAGAGGTTCCTGTCGGTGCTGTGAGGAACAGATTATTGTTCTAAAATCATCTCATACTGGTGCAGGGAAAGGTTCCTGGAGGTGCTGTGAATGACAGATTAGCGTTCTAAAATCATCTCATACTGGAGTAGGGAGAGGTTCATGTTCGTGCTGTGAGGGACAAATTTTTGTTGCAAAATCATCTCATACTGATGTAGGGAGAGGAGAGGTTCCTGTCGGTATTGTGAAGGACAGATTAGCGTTCTAAAATCATCTCATACTGGAGTAGGGACAGATTCCTGTCGGTGCTGTGAGGGACAGGTTATCATTGCAAAAAATCCTCTCATACTGCAGTAGGTACAGGTTCTTCTCGGTGCTGTGAGGGAAAGATTAGCGTACTAAAATCATCTCATATTTGTGTAGGGAGAGGTTCCTGTCGGTGCTGTGAGGGACAGATTATCGTTCTAAAAAACATCTCATACTGGAATAGGGAGAGGTTCCTGTCGGTGCTGTGAGGAGCAGATTATCGTTCTAAAAACTTCTCATACTGGTGTTGGGAGAGGTTCCTGTCAGTGCTGTGAGGGACATATTATCGTTCTAAAATCATCTCATACTGTTGTAGGGAGAGGTTCCTGTCTGTGCTGTGAGGGACAGATTATTGTTTTAAAATCATCTCATACTGCAGTAGGGACAGGTATCTGTCGGTGCTGTAAGGGACAGATTATCGATCTAAAATAATCTCATACTGGAGTAGGGTTCAGGTTCCTGTCGGTGGTTTGAGGGAGGTTTTTTCATTTTAAAATCATCTCATACTAGTGTAGGGAGAGGAGAGGTTCCTGTCGGTGCTGTGAGGGACAGATTAGCGTTCTAAAATCATCTCATACTGGAGTAAGGACAGATTCCTGTCGGTGCTGTGAGGGACAAATTAACATTCTAAAATTATTTCATACTTGTGTAGGGAGAGGTTCCTGTCGGTGCTGTGAGGGACAGATTTTTGTTCTAAAATCATCTCATACTGATGTTGGGAGAGGAGAGGTTCCTGTCGGTGTTCTGATGGACAGATTCGTTTTCTAAAATCATCTCATACTGGAGTAGGGACAGATTCCTGTTGGTGCTGTGAGGGACAGATTATCATTGTAAAATCATCTCATACTGCAGTAGGTACAGGTTCTTGTTGGTGCGGTGAGGGACAGATTAGCATTCTAAAATCATCTCATACTTTTGTAGGGAGAGGTTCCTGTCGGTGCTGTGAGGGACAGAGTATTGTTCTAAAATCATCTCATGGTGGAGTAGGGAGAAGTTCCTGTCGGTGCTGTGAGGAGCAGATTACCGTTCTAAAATCATCTCATACTGGTGTAGGGAGAGGTTCCTGTCGGTGCTGTGAGGGACATATTATCATTCTAAAATCATCTCATACTGTTGTAGGGAGAGGTTCCTGTCGGTGCTGTGAGGGACAGATTATTGTTCTAAAATCATCTCATACTGCAGTAGGAACAGGTATCTGTCGGTGCAGTGAGGGACAGATTATCGATCTAAAATAATCTCATACTGGAGTAGGGTTCAGGTTCCTGTCGGTGGTTTAAGGGACAGATTTTTTCATTCTAAAATCATCTCATACTGGTGTAGGGAGAGGTTCATGTTAGTGCTGTGAGGACAGATTATTATTGTAAAATCATCTCATACTGCAGTAGGGACAGGTTCTTTTCGGTGCTGTGAGGGACAAATTAGCGTTCTAAAATCATCTCATACTTGTGTAGGGAGAGGTTCCTGTCGGTGCTGTGAGGGACAGATTATCGTTCTAAAATCATCTCATAATGGTGTAGAGAGAGGTTTCTGTCGGTACTGTGAGGAACAGATTATCGTTCTAAAATCATCTCATACTGGTGTAGGGAAAGGTTCCTGGCGGTGCTGTGAGGGACAGATTAGTGTTCTAAAATCATCTCATACTGGTGTAGGGAGATGTTCCTGTCGTGCTGTAAGGGACATATTATCATTCTAAAATTATCTCATACTGTACTAGGGAAAGGTTCCTGTCGGTGCTGTGAGGGACAGATTATCGTTCTAAAATCATCTCATACTGGTGTAGGGAGAGGTTCTTGTCGGTTCTGTGAGGAACAGATTATCGTTCTAAATGAATCTCAAACTGGTGTAGGGAAAGTTCCTGGAGGTGCTGTGAGGGACAGATTAGTGTTCTAAAATCATCTCATACTGGTGTAGGGAGTGGTTCCTGTCAGTGCTGTGAGGGACAGATTATCATTCTAAACGAAT
>BLSH010096351.1:254693-298980 GCA_018402905.1 Glandirana rugosa | reverse complement strand
CGGTAGGCCGCTTACCAATGCCACAACCTCGGAATGCTGCGTGGCTGACACCTTGTAGTCCGAGCCAGTGAATAAGGCAGGAGAATGGCATCTAGTCGTAGGCCTGAGCCAGGGGGGGAGCTATCACCACGCGCCGAACGGCCTAGGCCATCGGTATCCAACAAATCCTCTGGATCCGCCGCCAGGAATCTTAATAGAGCCGGTTGGCGCGTATTTCAGGGGTAGGGACTTCCCCCGTCCATTTCCCCATATCGGTCAACGGGTGCATTGCGCTGTGAGAAGGGCAAAAATAGCTGTAAACCGGCACCTGAGACCGAGCTCACCAGGAAAACATCCTCACTGCTCCATACAGAAACCATGCGCCCACCTTTCGCTGTCTGTGTCTCTCTCTCTCTCTCTCTCTCTCTCTCTCTCTCTCTCTCTCTCTCTCTCTCTCTCGCTCTCGCTCTCTCTCGCTCTCTCTCTCTCTCTCGCTCTCTCTCTCTCTCGCTCTCTCTCTCTCTCTCGCTCTCTCTCTCTCTCTCGCTCTCCTTGCCCCTCTCTCCCGATCTCTCTCCCGATCTCTGTTCTCTCCCTCTCCCCGTCTCCCTCCCTCTTTCGCTCGCCCTCTCATCCGGTCAATCTCTTTCTCCTGGTCTTTCTCTCTCCCTATCTCTCTCTCTGTCTCTCTATCCCAATGTCTCTCTCTCTCTCCCCCCGTGTGTCTCTCCCTGTCTCTCTCAGTCTATCCCCTCTCTCTCTCTCTCTCCCAGTCCCTGTCTCTCTCTCGCTGTCTTTCTCTCCCTGTCCTTTTTCCCTGTGTGTGTCTCTCTCTCCCTCTCTCTGTGTGTCTGTCTCTCTGCCTGTCTCTCCCCTCCCCTGGCTCTCTCTCCCTCTCTCTCTGCCCCTGTCTGTGTCTCTCTCTGCCTGTCTTTCTCCATCCCTCTCTCTTTCTTGTCTCTCTCCCTCCCTGCCTCTCTTCCTGTTTGTTTCTCTCTCCCAGTCTCTCTATCCCTGTGTGTGTCTCTCTCTCTCTCTCTGCCCCTCTCTCTGTTTTTCTCTCTCTCTGCCCCTCTCTCTGTTTTTCTCTCTCTCTCCCCCCATCTCTGTGTCTACCCTTTTCTCTCTCTCCCTCCCTCTCTCACTCTCCCTGTCTCTCTCTCTCCCTGCCTCTCCATCTCACTCTCTTTCTCTCCCTTCCTCTCTCTTTCTCTCTGTCTCTTTCTCCTCGTGTGTCTCTCTCTGTCTTTCTCCCTCCCTCTCTCTCCCTGTGTCTCACTCTCCCTCCCTGTCTCTCTCGCCCCCCTCTCTGTCTCTTTAGGTCTCTCTCCCTTCCTACCTTCCTCTCTCCCTGTCTCTCTCCCCCTGTGCGTCTCTCACTGTCTCTCTCTCTCTGTGTCTCTATCTCTCCGTCTTTCTCCCTGTCTCTCTCCCACTTTCTCTCCGTCTCCCTCTCTCTCCCGGTCTCCCTCTCCTGCTCTATCTCTCCCTTTCTCTCTCTGTCGCTCTCTCCTTTTGTCTGTCTCTCTCTCCCTCTGTCTGTTTCTCTCTCTGCCTCTCTCACTTTCTCGCTCTCTCCGTCTGTCTTCCTCCCTTTTTCCCTCCCTGTCTCTCTCTATCTTTCTCTCTGTCTCTCTCCCGAACTCTCACTTTCTCTCTCCCCATCTCTGTTTCTCTCTCTCTGTGTATATCTTTCTCTTTGTCTCTCTCTCTCTCTGTTTCTCTCTATCCCTGGGTCTCTCTCACCCCCTTCCTATCTCTCTCTCCCTGTCTCTCTCCATCCCGCTCTCTCCCTATCTCTCTCTGTAAACATAAAGTGCAGCGCTATATATATATATATATATATATATATATATATATATATATAATAGAGTGAACAAATGAGAGATTGAAGGGGTGGAATGGGGATCAGCCCAGTCAACCCAATACAGTGAATACACCTAATACAGACAATAATAATAAATCCGCTTCTGTGAACAAAGGTTTAATGTAAAAATAATAAACAAAAATAATACGTCCGTATCCGTAGGTGATAACAGAAGTTCATATATGGTCCTTCACCATATAAAACACCAATAGAGTGACTTGTACTTCCAGTAAGCTGTAATACACCAGCATGCACTGTGCACCTTCACCAATAATATATGGGTACTCTTACCAGAAGTAAGAAGTGTATGCGCATAGATATTGGTTATCCAAAGCAATCCAGTGGACATCAACGTCAGCACACCAACCGTAACATCTCAGTATCCGGCCACACTTCGGAGCTGTAAACTCCACAAACGGGTCTCCTGGTATGGGCGAAAACACTAGCCAAAATCACAACGTGCCTTCTTTCACACCAAGTCCCTACTCGAGCAAAAAGCCGACCTTGGAAGAGCTGTCTGTGCCGCACCGGGACAGTCACTCCCCTCTGTTGGTCCCAATCATACACAGATTCCAAAGAATAAATACAATGTAACCTCCTGGAGACAAAGGAGCAGGGCAAGCTTTACAAGAAGCATCAGCAGATGCAAGGCAGCACTCTGTCTGTCTCTCTATCTCTCTCTCTCTCTCTCTCCCTGTCTGCATGTCTCCCTCCCAGTCTCTCTCTCCCTGCCTCTCTCTCCGTGTGTGTCTCTCTCTCCGTCCTTGTCTCGCTGTTGCAATCTCTCTCAACGTCTCTCTCTCTCTCCCTGTCGCTCTGTCTTTCTCTCTCCCCATCTCTCTCTGCCTCTCTGTCTTCCTGTCTCTCTGCTTCTGTCTCTCTCTGTTTTCCTGTCGCTCTCTCCCGCTCTGTCTTTGTCTTTCTCTCACTGTCGCTCTCTGCCTCTGTCTGTTTCTCTCTCTGCCTCTCCCTGTCTCAATTTCTCTCTCTCCGTGTTTCCCTCCCTTTTTCCCCTCTCTCTCACTCTCAGTCTCTCCCTGACTCTCTCACTTTCTCTCCCCGTCTCTCTCTGTGCTTCACTCGCCGTCTCTCTCTCTCCCCCTTCCTATCTCTCTCCCTCGCTTTCTCAGTCTTTGCATGTCTCCCTCCCAGTCTCTCTCTGTCACTCACTCACTCACTCTCTCTCTCTCTCTCTCCCCCCTCTGTCTCTCTCTGTGTCTCTCTCTCTCTCGCATGTCTCTCTCCCTCCCTGTGGCGCTCTCTCTCTCCCCGTCTCTGTTTCCATCTCTCTCTCTCCCCCCCTCTCTACCCCGCTCTCTTCTTGTCTCCCCGTCTCACTCTCTCTCCCCTGTGTGTGTCTCTCCCTCCCTGTCTCTATCTCTGTGTCTCTCTCCCTCTGCATCTTTCTTTCTCTCTCTCTGTGCCTCTTCCTCTCTGCGTCTCTCTCCCTCTGCATCTCTCTCTCAGTTTCCGAGTCTCTCTCACTCTGTCTCGGTGTCTATCCGTGCCTCTCTCTCTGTCTGTCCCACTCTCTCTGTGCCTCTGTCTCTCTCTCTCTGTGCATCTCTATCTCTGTATATCTCCCTCTCTCCCCGTCTGTCTCTCTTTCTGTCTCGCTCTGTCATTCTCTCTGCATGTGTCTCTCTGTCTCCATTTCTCTCTTTGTGTTGCTCTGTCTCTCTCTCTGTTTGTGTGTGTCTCTCTGCATCTCTATGTCTCTTTCTTTGTGTCTCTCGCTCTGCGTGTCTCTCTCTCATTCCCTCTCTATATCTATCTCTCCCTCTCTGTGTCTCTCATTCTTGGTCTCTCTGTCTCTTGCGTGTCTCTCTCTCTGCGTGTCTCGCTTGATCTGTCTCTCGATCTCCCTCTCTGCGCGTCTGTCTCTCTGTGTCTCATTCTCTGTCTCTCGCTATGTTCCTCTCTCTGTCTCTCTCGCTCTCTGCATCTCTCTCTCCGTGTGTCTCTCTGGTTCTCATTCTTTCTCTGCGTGCCTCTCTCCCTCGGTCTGTGTCTCTCTCTCTGTTTCTTAGTCTCTCCTGTCTCTGTGTCTCTCAATGCCTCTCTCTCTGTCCCATTGTCTATCTATAACTATTTGTCTCTCTCTTTGTGTCTCTCCCTGTCTGTTTGTCTTGCTCTCTGTCTCTCTTTCTGCATGTCTCTCTACGTGTCTGTCTCTGTGTGTGTCTCTCTCTCGCTCTGTCTCCCTGTGTGTCTCTCTCTCTGTGTCTCATTCTCTCTCCCTCTCTGCGTGTCTCTCCCTGTATTTGTCTCTCTGTGTGTATCTTTCTCTGTTTCTGCGTGTCTCTCTTTGTGTCGCATTCTCTGTCTGTCTCTCCCTCTCTCTTTGTGTGTCTCTCTCTCTCTCTGAGAATTGCGCTCTGTGCCTCACTCTCATTGCGTCTTTCTCTGTGTCCCTCTCACTGTGTGTCTCTCTCTCTCTCTGGGCCTCGCTCTCAGTGTGTCTTTCTCTGGGTCTCTTGCGCTCTCTCTGGGTCTCTCGCGCTCTCTCTCTGTGTGCCTCTCTATGTTTTAGTCTCTCTGTCTCTGCATCTCTCCGTGCCTGTGTGCCTCACTGTCTCTGTGCCTGTCTCTTTCTCTGTGTCTCTCTCTCTCTCTGCGTGTCTCATTCTCTGTCTCTCTCTATAACTGTTTCTGTCTCTTTGTGTCTCTCGCTCTGTGTCTGTGCGTCTCTGTCTCTCTACGTGTGTCTCTGTCTCTCTCTCTCTCTCTCCATCTCTGTCTCCCTGTGTGTCTCACTCTCTCTCTGTGTCTCTCATTCTGTCTCTCCCTCTCTGTATCTTTCTCTGTTTCTGCATCTCTCTCTCTCTATATATTTGTCTCTCTTTGCGTCTCTCCCCGTCTCTCTCTCTCTTTGTGTCTCTCTCTCTGTGTCTCACTCTGTGTCCCTCTCACTGCATCTCTCTCTGGGTCTCTCGCTCTCTTTGGGTCTCATTCTGTCTCTCCCTCTCTGAGTCTGTTTCTTAGTCTCTCTCTTTTTTCTGTCTGTCTCTGCGTCTCTCCGTGCCTCTCTCTGTCTGTCCCACTGTCTGTCTCTCTCTCTCTGGGTATCTCTCGCTCTGTGTGTGTGTGTGTGTGTGTGTGTGTGTGTGTGTGTGTGTGTGTGTGTCTCTCTCTCTGACTCTCTCCCTCTTTTTCTGCATCTGTGTCCCTCTTTCTGCATCGCTATCTCGCATTCTTTTTCCTCTGTGTGTCTCTCTCTCTACCTCTGTGTGTGTCTGACGGTGTCTCTCTCTGCGTCTGTCTCTCTTTGTCTCTGCGTCTCTCTGTGTGCACCTCTCTCTGCGTGTCTGTATCTCTCTCTCTCTCTCTCTCTGCATCTGTGTCTCTCTCTTTCCCTCTCTGCATCTCTCTCTCCATGTCTCTCGCTCTCCCTCTGTCTCTCTCTCTCCCTTTGCGTCTCTCTCTGCATCTGTCTATCTCTGTGTGTGTCTATCTCTCTCCCTCTGTCTCTATCTCTGCGTCTCTCATTCTGTCTTTCTGCGTGTCTCTCTGCATGTCTGTGTCTCTGCATCTCTCTCTTTGCCTCTTTCTGCATGTGTCTCTCTGCATCTCACAGCGTCGCTCTCCCTCTCTCTGTGTGTAACTTTCTGTCTCTCATTCTCTGTCTCTATCCCTGGGTCTCTCTCCCTATTTGCGTCTTTCTCTCTGTGCCTCTTCCTCTCTGCTTGTCTGCATCTCTGTCTCTCTCTAGGTATCTGAGTTTGTCTCTCACTCTCTTTCTCTCTGTCTGTCCCACTCTCTGTGCCTCTGTCTCTCTCTGCGTGTCTGTCTTTCTCCATGTCTCTTGCTCTGGTTGTCTGCGTCTCTCTGCATGTCTCTTTCCGTTGCTCTCTGCATCACTGTCTCTCTCTCATTCTGTCTCTCTTTCTCTCTGCATTTCTGCGTCTCTCTCTGTGTCGGTCTTTTTCTGTCTCTCTTTCTGCATCTGTCTCTCTCTGCATCTTTCTGCGTCACTCTGCACCTCTCTCGCTCTCTCTGCATCTCTTGGTCTCTTTCTGTGTGTCTCGTTCTCTCTGTCCATCTTTCTCTCTGCAGCTGTGTCTCTCTCTCATTCTGTCTTTCTTTGTGTCTCTCTCTCCCCCTCTGCATGTATCTTTCTGTGCGAGTCAGACACAGAGAGAAACAGAGAGACATAGAAAGATACACACAGAGAGATGCAGAGGGACAGAGAGACACAGAGAAAGACAGACAGAGAGAGACAGACAGAGAGAGACAGACAGAGAGAGACACAGATGCAGAGAGGGACACAGCGAGAGAAAGATGGACAGAGAGATTCAGAGAGAGCGAGAGAGGTGCAGAGTGACGCAGACAGATGCAGAGAGAGACAGATGCAGAAAGAGACACAGAGACAGAAAAAGACAAAGAGAGACAGGGAGAGAGACACAGAGGGAGAGGGACGCAGAGAGACACAGAAATTCATGGAGAGAGACACACTGCGAGACAGACGCAGAGAGACAGTGTGTCTCTCTCCATGAATTTGTCTCTCTCAATCTGTCTCTTTGTGTCTCTCTCTCTGCGTCCCCCTCTCTGTGTCTGTCTCTGTCTCAGTGTCCCTTTGTGTCTGTCTCTCTCTGCATCTCTCTTTGTGGGGCTAATTTACTAAAGCTTGAAAGTGCAAAATTTGGTGCAGCTCCACACAGAAACCAATCAGCTTCAAGATTTTCTTGTCAAAGCTTGATTGAACAAGCTGAGCTTATAAGCCGATTGGCTAGCATGCACAGCTGCACCAGTTTTTGCACTCTCCAGCTTTAGTAAATCAACCCGTGTGTCTCTGTGTGGTTGTCTCTGCGTGCGTGTGTGTGTGTGTGTGTGTGTGTGTGTGTGTGTTTTTTCTGCATGTCTGTCTCTCTGCATCTCTGTCTCTTTCCCTGTCTTTCTGTGTGTCTCGGTCTCTCCTCTCTCTGCGTGAGTCTCTCGCTCTCTGTGCCTCTCTCTGTATCTCTCTGTGTGTCTGTCTCTCTGCATGTCTCTCCGCATCTCTGTCTCAATAACTTTTAAAAGTAGTTTGCATCTCGTTTTATCAGGCTCTAAACTACTAGGTGTCTGTTTCTTTAAAACTCTAATCGTAAATACCTCATCTCAAAGCGGTCACATGACATTCTGCTGGCCAGCTGATGTCAGATGGTTAACTCAGCCCCTCCCTCTGCATTCCTTACATGGGGAAGATTGAGCAGAGGAATGTCACTGACAAGTCATTGCTGTGAGATAAGGCATTTACCATTAGAATAAAAAAGGGACACAATACTGTAGCTCATGTTAAAACAGAGGGCATGGCAGGATTTTACCATCCTGACTTTACAACTAGACATGTGCAATTCGTTTCTGTCCAAATACAAATTCGGACACATTTTTGGTTATTCGGAGAGATGGTAACATGGAAATCCATTAAAATTTGTCTTTATTCGTTTTCTAATGAATTCCAACTTTTCACAATGATTAGAATTTGGATCGATTGAAAAACTATCAACCAATCCAAACTCTGTGTGAAGAAATAGCTGGTTATGTAGTGGGCCGGGAAGCCGGCCACCTGCATCTTTAACAATGAGTCATCTGTCAGCTGGCTTCCCCACTGACAGACGAATGCAAGATAAAGAATGCTGGTAATAAAAAAAAGTTTAAAAAAATGGCATAAGGTCTCCCCCAGTTCATACAAGGCCCTTCAGGTCTGGTATGGATTTTAAGAGGAACCCCATGCCAAATGTATTTTTTAAAAACGGCATGGGTCTCCCCCAAAATCCATACCAGACCCTTATCTGAGCATGCAGCCTGGCAGATCCAGAAAAGAGTGCCCCCCCCTCCTGAATCATACCAGGCCACATGCCCTCAACATGGGGGGTGGGCAAGCGCTTCTTCCTGACAACCCTGGGCTGTGGTTGTTGGGGGTCTGCGAGTGGGGGGGGGGGGGTTTATCGGAATCTGGAAGCCCCCTTTAAACAAGGAGGCACCTAGATCCCGCCCATGTGAATGGGTATTGGGTACATAGTACCCCTACCCATCCACTACATACTGGGTTATATACCACCTATAGGTGAATGGACACTGGTAAAGCAAAACACACAAAACAGGAAGTGCCCCTTCCTATATAACCTCTCCCACACTGGGAGCACTTCAGGTTTTGTAGCAAGCAATGAATTCCCAAAAGGAAACCAAGAGGGGAAAAGGACCTTTGTGTCCTGTGATGTCCTTCGAAAGAAATAGATTTTACAGATAAGTATATATAAAAAATCCAATTTTCTTTCTTGTACATCAGAGGACACAGAGCAGACCATATAAACATTACATATTGTCCCAGAGTAGTCCCTGAGGGGCCACACCCCAATTAAGCTGCAGCCCCTAATATGCGGTGGCCAAAAGTGGAATCCTCTGCTGCTCTAATATTCACTTGATAGAATCTTGTGAATGTATGTGCTGAGGACAATGTAGCAGCCTTACACATCTGGGCCACCAGCATCCGGCAGCAGAAAGCCCAGGAGGTCCTTATTCTCCTGGTGGAATGAGCTCTCACCCTGAATGGGGGAGCCTTCCCCTTAACCATAAGCTTGATTAATCAGCTGGCGAATCCACAGTGAACTAGCTGCTTTGGGTGCCGTCTGACCCTTCCTGAAGGGATGGCAAAAAGAAAGATTTGTTTCATAGTCACCAGAACCAAGGAAATCTCCCTAATAGGTTCAAAAGGCTGCTCCTGCATCACTGACAAAACCAAACTCATACTCGCGGGGATGCCATTTCCTGGCCTCCCCTCACCCCATGTAAGCCTTCTGGACCCTGTGATAAATCCACCTGGTCACTAGCTTCCTAGCATTCATCAATGTAGACTACACAGGGCCTGAAACCCCATGATCTCTCAATACCATGGCTTCAAACTTAGTGCACATAAATTCGGGTGGAAAAATAGGATTTTTTTGACTTACCGTAAAATCCTTTTCTCTGAGTTCATTGACAGACGCAGCCTCTTATTCTTGACATGTGGGGTTTAATGCACCTTTTACTAGGAGTAGACTAAGCAGAACGAAGTTCAGAAAAAGCAAAGCTGGTCCCTCCCAAGGGGCCGTCCTCACTCAGTGTATAACCCCCTCCACTCTGCAAAGCACATCAGTTCCTAACAAGCAGTGCAACTCAACCACAGAGGGGTGGGTGCTGCGTCTGTCAATGAACTCAGAGAAAAGGATTTTACGGTAAGTCAAAAAATCCTATTTTCTCTTACGTTCATTGACAGATGCAGCCTCTTATTCTTGACATGTGGGGACATCCCAAAGCAGTGTCAAACCAAAGAGGGGAGGGTAAACAACAGCAACTCTACCCAACAGAATTTCAAGGGAGGCGCCAGCCGCGCCTACACCGCCGCCTGCAAAACTTTGCGGCCAAAAGCAGCATCCTCAGATGCTGACACATCAACTTTGTAAAACTTAGAAAATGTGTGCACAGAGGCCCAAGTAGTCCCCTTGCACACCTGAGACACCGACGCTTGATGTCGGAAAGCCCAGGAAGTACTAATCGCCTTGGTGGAATGAGCCGTGACCGGAAAGGGGGGTTCTTGCCCCCGAACAGCATACGCATGGGTCACAGTCTGTATGATCCAATGTGATACAGTAGCCGACAAGGCCGCCAAACCTTTGCGCGGACCACCCGGCAGCACAAAAAGCGCATCAGACCTCTGAAAAGGAGCCGTTGCTGACAAATAAACCCGCAGGGCCCTCACCACGTCCAAGAAATGCAAGTCAATCTCCGTAGGATGTGACGGCGCGGGCACAACGAAGGGAGGACAATGTCCTCAATGTGAAAAGAAGAAACCACCTTCGGTAGAAAAGAAGAGGAAGGGCGCAGCACCGCCTTATCCTTATGTAGGACCAAGTAGGGAGACCTACATGACAAAGCCGCCAATTCAGACACCCGCCTAGCGGATGTAATGGCCACCAAGAAGGCGACCTTCTGGGACAGCAGTTGTAAAGAAATATCCCTGATCTTTTCATATGGTGGTCTCTGCAGTACCGAAAGTACCAAGTTCAGATCCCATGGTACCTGGGTACCTCAGTACCTGGGACTCAATAGCCAGGCCATCAAAGCCAGCGAGGGTAAAGCAGGGTGCAGGGTGGGTCCCTGTGACAGCAGATCTTCGCGAAGCGGGAGCCGCCAGGGAACATCTGTTACCATCTGCCCCACGTCGGCGTACCAAGGCCAATCCGGAGCCACCAGGATTGTCGGGATTCCCTCCACAGCAGCCACAGTAGAAGTTTGAGAGGGGGAAAGGCATAAAGAAGCCGGTACCGAGACCAAGGGGCCACAAGGGCGTCTGCGGCATCTGCCAACAGATCCCTTGTCCTGCACACAAAGGTCTGCACCTTGCGACTGAACCGGGACGCTAGAAGGTACACATCTGGCATGCCCAACTCTAGCAAATCTGGCGGAACACTTCTGGGTGCAGGGACCATTCTCCCTGATCCAGAGTCTGACGACTGAGGAAGTCCGCCTGCCAATTTTCTACGCCCGGGATGTACATAGCGGAGATTGCTGGCATGTGAAGTTCTGCCCACCTCAAGATGTGGGCCGCTTCTGCTGCCGAGCTCCTTGTTCCGCCCTGATGGTTCACGTACGCCACTGCCATGGCATTGTCCGACTGAACCCGCACCAGGTGGCCACGCAGCCTCTCCGACCAGTGGGAGAGGCAGAGCCTGATTGCCCGTAGTTCCAACACATTGATCGGAAGGCGAGACTCTTGCGTCGACCATCGGCCCTGGGCAGGCAACTGCCCCAGGACCCCTCCCCAGCTCGATAGGGTGGCTTCAGTCTTGACTATCGACCATTCCAGGGGAAGAAACGACTTCCCCAAGGTCAGTGCCGGGGCCCAAAGCCACCACGTCAAACGACCCCCTGGTCTGATGATCCAACCTGATCAGCTGATCCAGAGACAAGGGAGACTTGTCCCACTGCAGCAGAATCGCCCACTGCAGGAGCCGGGTGTGACTCTGGGCGTACGGAATTGCCTCGAAGGCCGAGACCATGAGCTCCAACACCCGCATGCAAAAACGTAAGGAGGACCACCGGCGTGACAACAGAGTTCGCACCACTGCCTGCAGCGTCAGCAACTTGGCCGGAGGCAGGAATACCTTTGCCTGCTCTGTGTCCAATATCAGGCCCAGATACTCTAGGCGAAAGGACGGGGTCAGTGTCGACTTCTGTAGGTTGATCAACCAGCCAAAGTCCCGTCAGGGTGATAGGAACATTGTCCTCCAGAGCCAGAGCCGACTCCGCTCGCAGGAGTAGATTGCTTAAGTATGCTACCACAGCAATGCCTCTGTCTCAGCAGAGCCAGCAGCTTGGTGAAGACCTGTGGAGCAGAGGCCAGACCGAATGGAAGAGCCACAAATTGGTAGTGGAGATCCCCCACTGCAAAGCGCAGGAAGCGCTGATGCCGGACACAAATGGGAATGTGAAGATAAGCGTCCCTGATGTCCAGGGATGCCAGAAAATCTCCCTGGTGTAGGGCGGCCACGACCGAACGGACTGACTCCATTCTGAATTTTCGCGCCTTCACAAAGTGGATTGAGTGCTTTCAGGTCCAGAACCGGTCTGACCCCATCCTTCTTTGGCACCACAAAGAGGTTTGAGTAGAACCCACGGAACCGTTCCGCAGGAAGGACCGGCACAATCACCCCCTGTTCAGACAGAGTCTGAACAGCCCCTAGGAGAGCTTGAGGGAGTCTCAGATTTGAGGGGAAGAACCTGTCCGGGGGCAGAGTAGGGAACTCTATCTTGTACCCAGAGGACACCACCTCTCGTACCCACAGGTCCGAGATGCGGGCGGTCCACCTGTCCGCGAACCCCAGAAGCCAGCCCCCCACCCGAGAGTCGGGCGTGGGGCAACCCATCATGTGGAGGAGGGCTTCCCTCCAGTCTTTTCAGACTTGCGCTGCCAGGGCCGCTTGCCGGTCCCTGCGGCAGCCTTGCCGGGCCGGGAGCCCTTACCCACTGAACTGGGCGCACAAAAAAAACGCTTCTGGCTGGAGAACGAAGGACCCTGTTTTCGGCAGTGTTCCCGCCGCTTGGGCTCCGGAAGAAAGGTACTCTTCCCCCCGTGAAATCCTTAATGATTTCATCCAGGGGCGCCCCAAAAAGCCGACCGCCCTGGAAAGACAGGTCTGTGAGGCCCTTCTTAGACGCATGGTCACCCGACCAGCACCGCAGCCACAGCAACCGTCTAATAATGACCGCAAAAACGGACATCTTTGACAGCATAGGGACTAAGACCAGGGCTGCGTCACAAAGGTATCTAAGACCCTGCACCAGCTGGTCCGCCAGCTGCACCGACTCTGGGGAGACCCTAAAGTCCTCCAGATCTTTGTGCAACACCCTTGCACACTCGGTGAGCGACTGCGCCACCATGGCCGATGCCAGGGCCAGCCTCATGGCTGCCCCCGCCACCAAGAACAATGCCTTGGACATCGCTTCCGTCCGTCTATCGGCCAGGTCCTTAAAGGATGGCGACCCTTCCATGGGAATAGTGGTAGCCTTGTTCAAGCGAGCCACTGGCGGGTCCACCGCGGGGAAAACCCATTTCTGTATTAGGCTGTCCTCAAAAGGATAGCGCACAGAGAAACATTTAGGCATTGTGAAGGAATTCTGGTCAAAATACTGGACATAAGGGAACACCTTAGGAGCCCGGACTGGCTTACGGGACCCAAAAGGCGTAAACCGTCCCTTGGGGCTCCCCAGCCTGGTCCAGCCGTAGCGAATCACGGACGGCCGCGACCAGGGAGCTCACCAACGCCCTTTCACGTGCTACTGAGGCTCCCTGGTCTTACTCACCATCCGAGGGCTCCAGCTCCCCATCCGATAGTTCCACTGGGGTCCCTGTGACCACAGAGCCCCCTTCCGGCTCCGATTCCTCCCCTGAAGATGAAGGGGGGGTGGACGCTTTCTTGCCACCCCCCTACCACGGATCGGTTCCACCCGGGTAAAAAATTCTTCCAGAATGGAAGTCAATTTGTCTAGTGGGACCACAGGTCCCAGCGCAACCTGAGCTTCAGCAGACCCCTCCGCAAAAGAAACTGCAGATTCAGCCGCCATTGCGCCACCCCTGAGGCCTGCAGGCCATACACCCCCACAGAGTGACCGGGAATACCCAGGAGGACCCACACCGCTGCCACCAACACCCCAGGGAGAAGCCAGCTATACTTGCTGTACTGCGTCTCTGCCCTCCTGCTGCCGCTGCTTAGTAAGAGGCTGCTGCTGTCCCATGCACTGCCGATCAGGAAGAGAGAAACGACGCCAAACACACACGTTTTTCCTATACAGGAGACCAACCAAAAATGGCCGCCGAGCGGCCACAAGAGGCCAAACCAGCCGCAAAATGGAGGCAGCTACGGCAAAATGGCGGCCGACTCCAGGAAAATGGTGGTGATCGCCGCATGGAGGCAGCAGGTAGCGGGGGGGGGGGGCGGGGTAGGAGAGGGGACACCCAGGCCACCTATACCCCACACCAAGGATGGAAACCGCTAACCTCCCCCCCTCTGTACCCCAGGGAGGGGGGGCGACTCACCCTTCCTGACGGGCGTAGCGGGTAGCCACCCGTTGCAGACCTGCCTCCCCCCCAGGTGGGGAAGGATGCTGCCAGCCATGCGACTCTTGGACGCGAGCTGCAGCCCGGTCACTCGGTACGCAGGTGTGACGTTTAACCCACCGGCCCCCACACGGAATGGGGCACGATGCAGCGGACCCCGCATACAGCTAAGGGAGGCTCGCATGCGTTGGCCGAGCTGGGGAGATTTCCAGGATTTTGGATATCCAGCGTATCCCCCAGCCGGCTACTTGATTGCAATCTTCATCAGATAGCTTGAGCAAAAAATAAAAAATTGGGGAGCGGCAGATCCCAGGTCCAACTCCTTGCACTAGGCAGAGAAAACTGATGTGCTTTGCAGGGTGGAGGGGTTATACACTGAGTGAGGACGGCCCACTGGGAGGGGCCAGCTTTGCTTTTTCTGAACTTCGTTCTGCCTAGTCTACTCCTAGTAAAAGGTGCATAAACCCCGCATGTCAAGAATAAGAGGCTGTGTCTGTCAATGAACGTAAGAGAAATAGGAAACCCTGAGAGAGTAGATCAGGTTGGACTGGAAGCTGCCAAGCCCCGTCTGCCGTTAACCTCACTATCTCTGGATACCAAGGCCTCCTGGGCTAATCTGGTGCCACTTGGATACTGGTCGCCACCTCCCCCTGAATTTTGCACAAGAGATGTGGTAAAAGAGAGATTGGGGAAAAGCATAAATCAAGAACTGGGTCCATGGAATCACCAGAGCACCCACTCCTACAGCCAGAGTATCCCCTGCTCATGAAACAACTGCTGGACTTTGATGTTGAATCGGGATGCTAGTAGATCCACCTATGGCATCCCCCAGGTGCAGGTAAATTTTCCAGAACACTTCAGGATGCATCTATTGGCAGTAAAGTCCACCTTCCAAATTTCCACCCCTGGGATGTGAAATGCAGTCTTTGTACTCAACTCTCTGCCTAAGAAAGTAGTAGGCAAATGCCGTGTGCCAACTGACTCTTGGCGCCACCCTAATGGTTGACACAAGCCACCGCCGTGGCATTGCCGGTCTATACCCTTACCAGGTGGCCCTGCAAACTAAGTCCAATACCTCAGAGCTAGCCAAATGGCTCGTAGCTCTAGGACATTGATGGGCAAACTCTGCTCCACCAATGACCATCTCCCCTTGACCATGGAGTCCTCCATGACCGCTCCCCAGCCTGTAAGACTGGCATTTGTGGACAAAAACTTCCAAGATACAGGAAGAAAGGATCTGCCCTGAGACAGATTCTGGTTTACTAATCACCAGGCCTGATGCCATTGAGCCCTGGCTGACAAGGACATGCAGGAATGCAGAGTCTGCAACTGTCCGTTCCACTCTGCACAGATGTTGAGCTGAAGCACCATGGAGTGAAAAAGTAAGCATAGGAAACTTAATATATAATAGTGGCACCGCGCTAAAACAAATGTGTATAAGTTAATCTGTGTATATAAATACATAAAATAACAGAAAAAATATATACAAAGTGTATAACATTCAGCTGCTGCTTTAAAAGTAATATATCCAATAAATTCATTCACTATAAATAATCATAGCAAAAAGCAGCGCTTATATTCGCAATAATCTTGCCAATATTTAGTGCATATAATATTTTGTGCAAAAACTATATACGTGTGCAATCTTGCAAAAAAGTGCTTATCACAAAAAGTGCTAGTGCAGATGAATTAATCAGTGAAAGATAGATAATAAACAGTCCAATATAGTATCCATTAAACAATCTTCTTCCCAATGTGCTGCAATCCTTCAAACTTGTTCCATCACCAAGAACCAGCATGCAGGTGATCACACTAGGGGCTTACCAGATGTACACAACAAAAACGCCTGTTTATCAGAAAAGAGCTCAGCCACCTCTCTCTAATATAAGGTCCACACCTCCAGGAAACCACCGATCTCATATACCCATCATAAGAGACAAAACAAAATGCTCCTCATAGTGTATCTCTCAGACAATTTGGTTTATTTCAGAAAGGGGTAAAAGTTGCGCTTACATCAAGAAAAAAATACAATCGCAGTATAGGAATTTTAGACATCTACCAGTCCGCCGAGTACAGCTCCTCTCCACCTCTAACCGAGCGTCCAGGCTCCTGGTGTGTCTAGTGCATCTTTTCTGATCGGGTAGCCGTGTAGCCCCGCCCTAACGTTTCGTCACTTCCTGACTTGATCACAGGGCTGCTCTGCTCATTGGGAAGAAGATTGTTTAATGGACACTATATTGGACGGTTTATTATTGTTCTTTCACTGATTAATTCATCTGCACTAGCACTTTTTGTGATAAGAACTTTTTTGCAAGATTGCACATGTATATAGTTTTTGCACAAAATATTATATGCACTAAATATTGGCAAGATTATTGCGAATATAAGCGCTGCTTTTTGCTATGATTATTTATAGTGAATGAATTTATTAAAGCATAGGAAACTGCCTTGAAAGAGGCTACCATCTGTGTCTGGTGTCTTATTGCCCTCACCTGGCGTACCAGCACTTTGAGGTCACTGATCCTTCTCAGCGGTAAGAGGACCTTTGCCTGGACTCTCTAGCTGTAGGCCTGAACTGGGCTGAGGTGGAACTGAGTTTAGTAAGGATTTCCCTATATTTATGATCCAACCCAGGCTTCCCAGAAACTGGACTATTAGGGCCACATTCTGCTCAAGTCTGCACTAAGACTGATCCCTGAGCAAGAAGTCATCCAGATATCCCATTATCAGGACCCTTCATGACCTTAGAAGGCCAGCAATGGAGCCAGAATCTTTTGAAGATTCGGGGGGCTGCTGTGATCCTGAATGGCAGATCCAGAAACTGGAAATGTCATTCTATAGCAAAACGCGATTGAGGTAATGAGATATTTGTTATATTGATGCTTTAAGAGCATCCACAGCAAAACAGAGCTTGAGGTAAATCCACGGACTCCTCATCCAGCTTTTCCTCTCCACTGGGTCTCAGCCCAATTTTTTAAGGCTTGGCATACCCCAATCGCTGTTACAGCAGGTTGGATGGCAAAGCCAGGCAAGGCAAAAGAAGCCTTTAATAAGGACTCCAGCGTTTCATCTGAAGTGACCTTAAAACACCTGAGCATCATCAACAGGCCAGGTCAGGGATCTACATAGGGATGTGACTGCTGCATCGACAGTCGGTAGCCCCCCTTCTCAAAAAGGCTTTCCTACATATATACCACAGAAAACCCTTTAGAAGGAATAAACAATCTGTCTGGGTGCACCCAGTCAGCATATATCACCTTTTCCTGGAGTGGGTGCAAAGTGAAACCCTGCGCACCGTGTGGCGTCTTAAATACCCAAGGGAGGAATATGCACCACAGGACTCTCCGCCGAGGTAACAAGAATGCTGCACGTACCTACATGCAAGTGCCTTGATCCGCAGCCTCTGAGATTGAGGTGTCCTTGGGGATACCTCTGCCTCAGGATTCTCTGAAGCAGCAGTGTCTACAAAAGAATCAGCCAGAACCCCTGTAGCTACCTCCTCTACCACATAAACCCATTCTCACTCCAGAATCGGAGGGTTAGGGGAAGGAGACCTGTCACACTTCTTATCCTGTGTGGTAAACGCAATCATACCAGCAATTGTGGTATCTAAGCCCAGCCAGGCTGCCGACAGGTCAATTTTAGAAACAAACTGAGGAAACAGATGAGGGGTCAGCTACCATACCAGACAGCCTCAGCAGCTGAGATTGCCTGGTCACTTCTGGCCACCTAGGGGAAGCAAATGACAACAGGGATCTGACTAGCCTCTTTAGGGGGCTGTGGTTAACACACTTGAGTCTCTATCTTTATATATATATATATGTGTGTGTGTGTGTATGTATGTATGAAGCTGTGCTCCCCCAGTGTACTTCCTGGGAGTCCGGGCTTGCTAGTGAAAACACTGCCCAGCCTATTACCTCCCCCAAGCTCAGCCCCCTGCCCAGCTGGCCGCCACCATACTCACGTGCCCACCAATAAGATAGCCTGTTTGTCCCAGCACCGCCACCATACACTGCAACAGCTCCATACCTCACTGCCCAGCCTATTCTCCAGCGACTTCCTCATCTTACCACGCATGCACGGGATGGCCACGTGTACGCCATTCTTCAGACACACACAGGGCCACAACCGCCTATTCGCCTCTATGGGGAAAACACAGGTATTGCTGGAACAGGCTCCCCCGGTGGCCCCAGCAGCAATTCCCCTGGCTAGCCCTCTAGTGGTGACCGAGAAAAAGGCAGCAAAAAGTAGGGAAATTTTAAATTTAAAAAATTCCCCCCACCTCTTACCCTCTATCAGAGTTAAGCAGAAGGCCAGCCCGGGTTCAGCAACTTATCCCCATATGGGATTACTCACCATTTCCACTGCAGGCCCAACCTTCACCCATCACGGCGGGCCTTGTCACATGGACCTTCAAGGACCAGGTACCCTATAGTGCAAGGGTCCACTCTCTTGGACCTGTATAGCACCCTGCAGGACTACCTTGGTTTGGAATCCCAGGCTTTCCACTATGCTGGGTCCAGCACCACGTGTGATCGCATTACAGGTAAAACCATGCAATATTCTGTCTTCTTAGCGAGGCTCAGGTGCCATTTATCTTAGCATAATAGTCATTTGAAAAGGACCCGTGCGGGAACCAGCCTAAGAAGCTCCACAGAGCTGTAGAAGTGACCATCCACCTTCTAAGACACTGGCAAAAAAAAAATGAAGTGCTCCTAGTGTGGGAGGGGTTATATAGGGGGAACTTCCTGTTTGTGTTTTGATTCACCAGTGTCCATTCACCTATAGGTGGCGTATAACCCAGTATGTAATGTTTATATGGCCTGCTTTGTGTCCCGTGATGTACAAAAAAGAAATAACAAAATGTCAAAAAGCGCTTAGTCTCCATCAGAGGCTACCTGCCATATGCGGTCTCTTCGTTTTGACAGCTCTTATATAGGCAAGGGCAGGATCACTCACTTACGTCACTCCTGTGGCACAGCCCCCCACCTAACAGCACGTGATTTAAAGTTGATAAAAGTTATGCACTTGAGGGCTAAAAATATGCACACACACGTTCTAGAGGGGAGTACGACTGGGGAGAATTAAATAATCAAAATATGAAGGATCTAAGTGTTCTGGTAGATTATAAGCTTAATAATAGCATGCAATGCCAAGCTGCAGTTTCCAAATCGAGCAAAATCTTCTCATATTAAAAAAGGTATGGTCTGCAGAGAGAACATTTTGCCCTTGTACAAATTAATAAGACATCTTGAATAAGCAGTTCCGTTTTGGGCACCAGTTCACAAAAAGGATATTCAAGAACTGGGGAGAATGCAAAGGGAAACCAAACTGATAAGAGGCATGAAGCTCAGCTATGAAAAAAGATAAGCTGAACTGAATTTATTCTCTTGAAAACATTAAAGTGGAGTTCCAGGCAAAAAAAGACCCTGGTCTCAAACAATTGATGACACCACCGTTTATAGATGTTGACTTTCCCCAGGCTGGAACTCTGCTTTAATGGGGGGAGGGGGGGGGGTGTGGTATGATCAACATGTATAAAAAAGATAACTGGTCTATATAGTGAACTTGAGGTAAAGTTATTCCATTTAACGGTCATCATTGATTAAGGGGGCACTCTTTACATCTGGAAGAAAAGAGATTTAATCTCCAAATATAGAAAGTCTTCTTCACAGTAAACGCTGTGAACATGGCTCCCTCGAGAGCTGGTTCTGGCCAGCTTAGTGGACTTTTTTTTTTTTTAACAAAGGCCTGGATTCTTTCCTAAATGTGCATAATATAAATGGATATTAATATTTATAGGTAAAATTGATCCAGGAAATATCGGATTACCTATTGGGGGATCAGAACACCCTAGTTAGACTTAACGGTAACGCAATTTCTACAAGTCTTTCAGGACAGCACCTGGAGAGAGTGCAGCAACGCCTTTTCCCAGGAAACACTGCAGTCAATCTTTTAAAAGTCCACCTCCTTCCACCATGGCCTCAGTTGTTATCGAGCACCTCCAGCCATGCTGAAAGATATAAGCAGAACATAGTAATCTCATGCCATTACTTTACACTTATAACCCAAGGGAGGGTCATCGGCGCTGTTCTGAAAGACTTGTAGAAATACCGTTACCGGTAACTCTAACTAGGGTTTTCTCCCCTTGTCTTTCAGGACAGCACCTGGAGATGATTTAAAAAAAAAAAAAAGAAAGAGTACTTGCTCTAGGGTGGGACCACCGCTTGCAGGACTTTCCTGCCAAACGACTGCTCTGCTGCTGAGCAGGTCCATCCTGTAATGACGAGTGAAGGTGGAATAACTCATCCAAGTGGCTGCCTTGCATATACGTTCCTGGTGAGGCCCCAGCTCTCTCCGCCCAGGATGTTGCCACTGCTCGGGTAGAATGAGCTACTACACCCCCTGGAGGATCTACCCCGGAGGCTTTGTAAGCTTCACTGATAGCTATTCTAAGCCATCTTCCAATAGTGCTTTTGGAGGCTCCATACCCTTTATGGTGTCCCGAAAATAATATAAAAGAGAATTCAATTTTCTGAATTCTCTTGTTATCTTTAGAGGACGTAGTAAACACCTTCTCACATCTAGTGTATGAAATTCCCTTTCCTTAGGACAGGTGGAAGAGGGACAAAAAGTTGGTAAGATTATCTCTTGCGACCTGTGGAAGGTCGATACTTTGGGTAAAAACCTCGGATCAGTCCTCAGAATTACCCTATCCGGGAATACCAACAAAAAAGGCTCAGTGATGGCTAAGGCCTGCAGCTCACTGACCCTCCTTGCTGAAGTAACTGCTATCAAAAGGCTAACTTAAACATCCACAGTTTAATTGTGGCCTCCGTCGGTGGTTCAAAAGGGCTCTTAGTAAATTTTTTTCCCAAATGGGACTTATCAGTGGTTCTGCAAGGGTTAACTGGTACTGGCCTCATCCTAGCCAGGGCATTAAAAAAAAAATCTAACAAAGGCATCTAGAGATAAACGTCTCTATAGAAACACCGACACCATGGCCTCAGTTGGGTTTCTTCCAGCCATGGTGGAAGCACTACAGGGGACCAGGGGTGAGCCGCGCTCTCTCCAGCTGGAGGGGGTTAGGGCTCACCTTGTGCGGTTTTCATTTGTTTTTTTCCCAAGGCTAGCCCAGCACCCCCCCTCACGGGTGGGGGGTTGCTCAGGTGTCCTCCTCTTCTAAGTCCGGCGAGGACAGCGGCCGGTGGAGGTCCCGCTCCATCTGCCCGGGCGAGCGACCGTTCTCGTCAGGACCCCAACATCTCTGCAGAGGATGAGCGGTGCAGCGTCCTGAAAGATGGCGCTCGTTCTGGGTTCGGACAGTGGGCGAAGTCCGGCGGGGCGGGACTTCCGGTGGTGCACACGGCTTCCGGTTTTGGCCACTGGAGTGCAGGAGGAGGGGGGGAGGACCTTCTGGCTGGTGATTTCCGGTTGCGCCGCGGCGGAAATGCCGGGAAATTTGAATAAAAGGAAACCGGACTCCACTGTACACTGCAAGGATGGAAACAGAGGGAGCAGCGTTAGTGGCAGGAGCCACAGACACTAGCCAGACCCAGGTAGGAGGCCTCTGAAATTTAAATGGGTGATGTATGTTCCCGCACTGTTCTCCCCTTGGGGAGGCAGAGAGCCTGCAGCACTTCCTCCTAAAGAGTTTTTTTTTTTCTGGACACAGTGGGATTGTGGGGTAATGTCACGGTTTTGATATTGATGTAGGTTTACCAGTGTGGACCAAATCATAGTTGCTTTATTTTGTGCGTTGTGGTGTTGGTGTTTTTCAGACTAAAAGAAAAGAAAAAAGTTAAAGCACACTTCCCACCCCCCAAAAAGAAATGTGCTTCATGCAAAACTTTGCTCAAAAATACCTGGGCCAAACCTTAGTGCAAATCATGCATAGGTTTAATGAGAGAAGAGACAGCGAAGGTGGCCTCTTAGCCCAATTGTGAGATGCTCAAGTGCTTTAGGAAGGAATTGGAGGACACTTTCCAGTCCATTCGCTCCTATTTGGATTGATGCATTACCGGATGCTTGTCCAGAGAGGGTTTCCCATCCGGATCGCAAGCATCCACCTCCAAAAGGGTGGTTAGGGATTCGGACGTAGAGGAAGAAGGTAGAGCTTCTTCAAAATCTGGGGAAGAGAAGCAGAAGTCTACCTCCCATTACAAATTATCATTGGAGGAAGTGGATGATTTGCTAAAATTCATCAACAACACACTAAACATTAAGGAAGATAAAACCCAGCTATCCCTGTATAATAAGATGCATCAGGGGATGGGTGAGGTAAAACACCGGGTTTTTCCGGTACATAAAGTCCTATCAGATGCGGTTAAAAGGGTGTGGAAGGACCCAGAGAGGGCCCCATTCTTCTCCAGATCCCTTAAAAGGAGGTTTCCTTTTGATGAGGATGCCACACGTTTGGAACAAGAGGCCCAAACTTGACGCGGCCTTCTCACAGGTGTCACGTAACACCGACTTGGCCTTTGAGGACATGGGGGTTTTAAAGGACTCCATGGACAAGAGTGCCGATTCATTGCTGAAGAAAGCGTGGGATTCTACACTAATAGACCTTAAACCAGCAATGGCGTCAACGGTGATAGCCAGAAACCTGGGACACTGGCTGGACCAACTAGAGGGCACATTAAGGTGGGTACCTCTCATAAAGATTTATTGGAGACCCTGCTGACACTGCATAAAGCAGTAGGTTACCTAGCAGACGCCTCAGCGGAATCTGTTAGGATGACCGCGAGATCCTCTTAACCCATAAAGCTCTGCGTGCAGTTTATTAGAGCAGATGTGGTTGGGCGATTCAGCCTCCAAAACTAAGCTGTGTGGCCTCTCCTTTGAGGGGGATTTAGTGTTCGGCCCGAAACCTTGATGCTGTCCTTGACAGAACAGCAGACCGAAAGAAGGCCTTTCCGACAAAGACGATTGTACCCCAGGTTAAAGAGGTTTCACCCTTTTCAGACTCTGGAAACCAAGTAAACTGGGCGAACAAAGTCTTGGAGAGCCAAAGAGGTCAGGGTAAAATGGGAGTGCTTTTTCATGCCCCCGGTCAACAGGAAAAAAGCCAGTGACGGTCTCCTGGCTGTGGGAGGACGTCTACAAGTGTTCTTCCCACAGTGGGAGAGGGTGAAGACCAGTGCGTTCATCCTGAAAATTATTGCAAAAGGATACGCACTGGAATTCTCTGAACCTCCCCCAGCCAGATTTTATGTAACACAAGGTACCAGGGATCAGGAAAAATCTGGGGCAATGACAACCCTTCTCGAAAATTTTCTTCAGCAAAAGGTGATTGTTCCAGTACCCAGAGATGAGGAGGACCAGGGGTGCTATTCACATGTATTCCTCGTAAGAAAACATCTGGAAAATTTCGGCTGATCATAAACCTAAAGATTCTCAACAGATCCATCCATAACAAAAAATTTTGGATGGATACCATCTATTCAGTGAGAAAGCTTCTACCAGAAGGATGCTTCCTAGTCATGATCACTTTCCAGGATGCATACCTACACGTGCCCATAGCAACAGCTTCACAGAGATATCTATGTTTTGCGATCGGCATAAAAGGAAAGGTGTGCCATTTTCAATTCAGGACTCTTCCCTTCGGGCTGTCATCCTCACCAAGGATCTTTACAAAAATAATGGTGGAAGCTCTGGCCCTGCTCAGGCTAGAGGGAGGGTTGATTGTCCGGTACCTGGACGGCCTTCTCCTGTTCGCCAATTCCAAGGGAGCACTCACCAAAGACCTAGAAAAGACACAAACCCATCTAGAGAGTTTGGGAAGAGATTAAATTGGGTTTCTTATTCAGGAGCCAACCCAAAGGATTGTTTTTCTAGGATACATCATCAGTTCAGTAGTGGAGAAGTTGTTTCTCCCAGAGGAGAAAATACAAAAAGATTCAGAACTCAGTGAAGGCAGTACAGACCAATCTATTGATCACAATAAAGTCAGCCATGTCGACACTGCGTCTTCTAACAGCCTCTATCCCAGCAGTGCATTGGGCACAGCTGCATTCAAGGGATCTCCAACAGGCAATCCTACAGAATTGGGCCTATGGGGAGTCCCTGGAGAAACTCATGAGCATCCCTCCCTCAGTAAAAAGGAAGTTATGGTGGTGGAGAGCGCAGGAAAATTTGGTCAAGTGTCTAACCTGGACTTTCCCCACAAGGGAAAGCCTGACCACAGATGCAAGCTCCTGGGGGTGCAGTGTGTATCTAAATGGCAACATGGGCCAAGGGTCATGGACGAAGGAGGAATCCAGACTCTTCCAATTGGAGAGAACTGAAAGTGTTGCTATGATTGTGGGCCTTCAGGGAAATCAAGGGCCAACATGTCCAAGTTCTATCGGACAATGCCACCGCAGTGGCTTACATCTCCAGGCAAGGGGCTACAAGGAGCAAAAGTCTTCTAGACTTGGCCCACAAAATTCTGGGCAGAAGCCAACTTGGCATCCCTAACAGAGGTACACCTAAAAGGGAGTTTGCTCAGGAAGTCTGCAATCTGATTCAGAGAGCGCGTTCTGGAATTAGAATGGAGCCTAAATAAAGGTTTTCTAGAAGATAGGTCGATCTGGGGTTTTCCCCATTTTCGCACTGTTTGCGTCAAGCTCAAAAACACCAAAGTTCTTCTCTCTGAACAGGTGGGATCAATCGGCGGGGCTAGATGCTCTAGCGTAACGCTGGACCTTCCACTTGTGCTATGCCTTCCCCCCAGTACAAATGATCCCAATGGTACTGAGGAAACTACAAGAGGAAGACACAACCTTGATCCTGGTAGCCCCATATTGGCCCAAAAGGGTTTGGTTTTCAGT
Source organism: Glandirana rugosa (assembly GCA_018402905.1). Classification (NCBI taxonomy): domain Eukaryota; kingdom Metazoa; phylum Chordata; class Amphibia; order Anura; family Ranidae; genus Glandirana; species Glandirana rugosa. Next base: position 274,745 of record BLSH010096351.1, on the reverse strand, counting down.
GCTGCTGAAGTTAGCAGTGGAGCCCCACTGGATGCTGCCAGTTCAAAGGGAACTATTAGATCAGAGTCTCCTTCTCCATCCACCCCCAATCAGTGTCCACCTGATCCATGGGATGTGTCCTCCGGTCTCCCATAAAGAGAGACTGTGGCTTCCATGGTTTGAGATAGGAGCATTCACTCTAAGGTTACTGTAGGACCCACTGGTAAAAACGGGGTACTTTGCAGCAGTCAGTGGGCTTAAGCACTTCATGGCCATTTAGTGTGACCAAACCCCCGTATTTTTGCATTTTTTGCTATATACGTTGAGATGCTTTTAAACAGCCTGGTAGGAGTATATATCATGTGTGCGCTGTAATATGCGGTTTTTTCCTTCTCCATCCAGACGTAGGTCGCCTCAAGTTGGCAGCCTGGAAACTGAAGAGCAGATCCTGAAGAAGGGTCTGTCTGACAAGTCAATTCATACATTGCTAGACAGCAGGAAAAAGGTCACAAAGGCCATTTATTTTAAGACCTGGAAAAGATTCAACTCCTGGTGCAATGAAAAGAATTGTTCCCCTCAGGAGAATTTTTCAGTCTTGGAGTTTTTGCAAGATGGTTTGGGAAAAAGGAATTTTATTATAACTTACCGTAAAATCCTTTTCCGAGTTCACTGACAGACGCAGCCTTCTTATGACACGTGGGGTTATGCTCATATCACTAGGAGTAGACTAGGCAAAAAAATCCAAAAGCATAGGTTGGCCCCTCCCAGGGGGCCGTCCTCACCTTAGCATATAATCCCCCTGCTCTGCATAGCACATCAGTTCGTTATAAGCCGTACAAACTCAGAGTGGGTGCTGCGTCTGTCAGTGAACTCAGAGAAAAGGATTTTACGGTAATTTATAATAAAATCCCTTTTACTCTTCCGTTCACTGACAGACGCAGCCTTCTTATGACACATGGGGACGTCCCAAAGCTGTGCCAATAAAGAGGGGTGGGCAAACTAACAACTGTACCAAACAAAAAAAAAAAAAGCACTCTCAGGCGGCGCCATCCGCCCCTACACTGCCACTTGTAATACTTTGCGGCCAAAGGCAGCATCCGTAGATGCTGAAACATACATTTTGTAAAACTTAGTAAATTGTGCACTGAGGCCCAAGTAGCCGCTTTAGACACCAGGCTTCGTTGTGTCTCAGGTGTGCAAACGCTTAGGAAGTACTGACTGCCCTGGTTGAATGAGCCGTGACTGGAAACGGGGGAACCTTGCCCCGAACCTCATATGCATGAGTCACGGTCTTCCTGATCCAACGAGGAATGGTAGTGGACGAGGCCGTCATGCCTTTGCGCGACCCTTCCATCAGCACAAATAAAGAATCAGACTTCTGAAAAGAAGCTGTAGAAATCAAATACACCCGCAAAGCCCTCACCACATCCAAAGAATGCAGTTCAACCTCTTTGGGATGCGACGGGTGCGGGCACAATGAGGGAAGAATATCCTCATTCAAATGAAAAGAAGAAACCACCTTCGGAAGAAACGAAGGGGAAGGTTGCAAAACCGCCTTGTCCTTATGAAGGACCAAGTAAGGCGACTTGCAGGATAATGCTGCCAACTCAGACACCCGCCTAGCGGATGTGACAGCAACCAGAAAAGCCACTTTCTGCGACAACAGTCGCAAGGGAATGTCCCTGATCTTTTCATATGGTGGTTTCTGCAGCACTGAAAGCACCAGATTAAAATCCCACGGCGCCAAGGGCGACCGTATCCGAGGAGTCACATGACGTACACCCTGTACAAATGTATGGATCAACGAATGAGACGCCAAGGGCCGTTGAAAAAGAACCGCCAGGGCTGAAATGTGACCCTTAAGCATACGCAACGCCAGGTTCTTGTCCAGTCCCTGCTGCAAAAAGTCAGTACTCTGGACACTATATAAGGAGCGGGGGTTCCAACCCCCTGCCTCGCAGCAGGTAATATAGGCCTTCCAGGTCCTATGATAAATCTTATGTGAAGTACCTTCACAAGCTTCAATCATAGTAGGGATCACGTAGTCCGAGACACCCCTATCCCTCAACACCTGGGACTCAATAGCCAAGCCGTCAAAGCCAGCGAGGGTAAAGCAGGGTGCAAGATGGGTCCCTGAGACAGTAGGTCTCCGCGAAGCGGAAGATGCCACGGAACATCCGACACCATCCACACTACGTCGATGTACCAAGGACGCCGAGGCCAATCCGGAGCTACCAGGATAGTAGGAATTCCCTCTGCTTCTATCCTGCGCAAAACCCGCGGTAGAAGCTTTAAAGGAGGAAAGACGTACAGTAGCTGATACCGACCCCAGGGTACTACCAGCGCGTCCGAGGCGACCGCCAACGGATCTCTTGGTCTGTACCTTGTGATTGAACCTGGAGGCCATGAGGTTGCAGAGAGCTGGCATGTGAAGTTCTGCCCACTGAAGCATCAGAGCCGCCTCCATGGCTGCTGCCGAGCTTCTTGTTCTGCCCTGATGGTTGTCTGACTGAATCCGGACAGGGAGGCCTCGCAGCCTTTGCGACCAACGGGACAGACAAAGTCTGATCGCTCTCAGTTCCAGTACATTTATTGGAAGGAAAGCTTCCTGCACTGACCAACGACCCTGGGCAGAGAACTGACCCAGGACCCCTCCCCAGCCCGATAGGCTGGCGTCCGTCGATACTATCGACCAATTGAGGGGGAGAAAACATTTTCCCAACTTTAGGGCCAGGGCCCGAATGCACCAAATCAAGGATCCTCGGGCCTGATGATCCAACCTGATCAGTCTGTCTAGGGATAGGGGAGATTTGTCCCATTGCGACAAAATCACCTTCTGCAGGAGCAGAGTGTGACTCTGGGCATAAGGTATCGCTTCGAAAGCCGACACCACGAGCCCCAACACTCGCATACAGAACCGTACGGAGGACCACTGGCGTGATAACAGGGTTCGCACTGCCGCCTGCAGTGTCAGGAGCTTGTTTGGTGGTAAAAACACCCTTGCCTGCCCCGTGTCCAGAATCAGACCCAGGTATTCCAGCCGGCAGGATGGATTCAACGATGACTTCTGCAGGTTGATCAGCCAACCGAACTCCTCTAACGTGGACACCGATTGTCACGTTCTCCAGAGCCACAGCAGACTGCTTTCAGGAGTAAATGGTCGAGGTATGCTACTACCGCGATGCCTCTGTCTCAGCAGCGCCAGCATTGGGGCCACCACCTTGGTGAACACTCGGGGAGATGAAGCCAACCCGAAGGGGAGTGCCACAAACTGGTAATGCAGGTCCCCCACTGCGAAGCGTAGAAAACGCTGGTGACTGACAAACTGGAACATGGAGATACGCGTCCCTGATATCCAGGGACGCCATGAATTCCCCCTTAGTGCAGGGCGGCCACGACCGAGCGGATGGACTCCATCCTGAATCTCTTCGTCTTTACGAAGTGGTTTAATCCCTTCAGGTCCAGAACTGGCCTGACACTGCCCTTTTTAGGCACCACAAAGGTTTGAGTAAAACCCATGAAATCTTTCCACCATGGGTACCGGTACAATCCCCCCTGTTCGGCAAGCGCCCGAGCGGCACCTAGAAGCGCCTCCCGATGCCCCTGAGGGAGTCTCAACTTTGATGGGAAGAACCTTTCTGGGGGCAGAGAGATGAATTCTACCCTGTACCCGGAGGACACCAATTCCAGTACCCATCGATCGGTGATGCAGGCAGTCCATCTGTCTGCGAACCCCAGCAACCGGCCCCCCACCCGTGAGTCGGGCGGGGGCAACCCATCATGCGGAGGTTGATTTATCCTTTGCTTTTTCAGACTTGTGCTGCCAGGGCCTTTTACTGGGCCCAGCGGAAGCCTTACCGGACTTGAAGCCCTTACCCGCTGAGCCGGGTGCCTGAAAAAAATTCTTCTGGCCTGAAGAAACAGGGCCCTGCCTAAGGTGAAAATCGCACCGCTTTGGCTCTGGAAGGAAAGTACTCTTCCCTCCCATGAAATCCTTAATGATTTCATCCAACTGTGGGCCAAACAGACCCCCTCCTGAAAGGGAAGATCTGCAAGAGCTTTCTTTGAAGCCTGGTCGCCTGACCTAGAGCGGAGCCACAGCACCCACCTGATAAATTGCAAAAACAGACATTTTTGACAATATGGGAAGAAGGTCCAAATCAGCATGGCATATGTAGCGAAGACGCTCGTCCAAATGTTGTGCCTGCTGCACCTCAGCCTGTGCACACTCACAAGTTAAACCAGTGTGCAGTGTAGCAGCGTGCTCGTGAAGAGATTGTGCCGCCATCGCAGCCGCTAGAGCCGGCCGCATGGCTGACCCAGCCAACAAGAACAGTGCCTTAGACACCGCCTCCGTGCGGCGGTCGGCTGCCTCCTTAAAAGACAGCGACCCCTCCAAGGGAATGGTAGTTGCCTTATTCAGACGGGCCACTGGGGGTCCACCGTTGGGGAAGCCCATCTCTTAGTAAAGCTAGCCTCAAAGGGGTAGCGAACAGCAAAGCTTTTAGGAAAAGCAAAAGGAATTTGGTGGCCGCAGCCATTCCTTGAACACCGCCTGTTCAAACACCTGATCAGAAGGATAAGCCCTAGGGGACCTAGGGGGGTTTAAGTGATCCACAAATATATGTGGACTCATGCGACTCCCCTGCTTGGTCAAGCCGTATGGAGTCGCGGATATCAGTGATCAGAGCGGCCACTATCACTTGATCACGCGAAAAAGGAGCCTCCTGATCACCTTCGCCTTCTGAGGGCAGTTCACCCTCTGATAGGTCCACAGGAGTGACCACTGAGGTGCTTTTATGGATCCGAATCCTCCCCTGAGGAATGGGGGGGGTGTTTTTTGGGGCCCCCCGGAACCGGGTCCCCCGCCCGGGGAAAGAACTCCCCAAATACCGCCCTCAGCTGTTCCAAGGACACCAAGGTTCCCAGGGTGAATTGTTGATCAGCAGGTACACCTGCCATAGCCTTGCCGGCCTCTGACATCCCAGGCTTCCGGCACCCCCACTGTGTGACCACCACCTCTACCCCACCAATCAGCCAGGGAGACCCGGGAGGATTGCACCCACTGCTACCAGCACCCAGGGAGAGCCAGCTATACTTGCTTTAAATGCCTCAGCACTGTGACCGGAATGAGCAATTCCACTGCACTTCAAGAGTCTGCACCGTCGTCTGCCAGCCACATTGTCCAAGAGAAACCGGAAGTAGTACTGCCGTTTAGATCACTTCCTGTAACCTCCAAAAACAACCACTGGGGGCCACCAGAGGACAGGCTGACAACCACAAGGGCTACCAAACAATGGGCGCTGCCATCAACACAAGCAGAGCTTATAAAAAATGGCATGGACGGCAGACAAACGAACGGTGATCCACACCGAAAGGCGGCGAACCGCTTAATGCAGCGCTCGGTCAGTGCAAGGTGCAGTACTGTGTGGGGGGGGGGGGGCGTGGAGGGAGAGGGGAGGAGATAATCCTCAAAGGGGTACTGCCCAGAAGCACCACAACTAACAGGCCCCCACTGGCCGGCTACCACAGAAGCTGCCCAGGTGCCCACTCTCCGCGCCCCTAGGACGGAAGAGGGGTCTACTCACCAATCCGACGGGCGCAGCAGGTAGCCACCTGGAGCAGACTTCCCTCCCCATAGAGAGGCATGCTGCTGGCCAGGCCCCTGGATAGCAACAAGCCAGTCACTGGGCTCTAGTGGGTTTCAGCCACTGGCAGCCCACACGGAACGGGAGCTATGCGGCGGGCCCCCGCTAAGGGTAGCTCGCATAGTGTCGGCTGGACTGGGGAAAGTTTTTGGATTCTAGATCTCCTCTATACCACCAGCCAGCTTCTTGATAGCAGTCTTCATCAGAAAAAACCTTCAGGAGACCGCAGATCCCATAGGGAACCAGGTCTACTCCTTGCACTAGGCAAATTAAAACTGATGTGCTATGCAGAGCAGGGGGATTATATGCTAAGGTGAGGACAGCCCCCTGGGAGGGGCCAACATATGCTTTTGTTTTATTTTTGCCCAGTCTACTCCTAGTGATATGAGCATAACCCCACGTGTCATAAGGCTGCATCTGTCAGTGAACGGAAGAGTAAAGGATTGACAGCCAATACCTTGAAGGTCCAGGGAGCAGCATTGTCGGTGTTTCTAGAGAGACGTTTATCTCTAGATGCCTTTTTTGTTCGATTTTTTTAAGGCCCTGGCTAGGATGAGGCCAGTACCAGTAAAAAATTTTCCCAAATGGGAATTATCAGTGGTTCTGCAAGGGTTAACTAAGAGCCTTTTTGAACCACCAACGGAGGCCACAATTAAACTGTGGATGTTTAAGTTAGCCTTTTGATAGCAGTTACTTCAGCAAGGAGGGTCAGTGAGCTGCAGGCCTTAGCCATCACTGAGCCTTTTTTGTTGGTATTACCGGATAGGGTAATTCTGAGGACTGATCCGAGGTTTTTACCCAAAGTATCATGGACCTTCCACAGGTCGCAAGAGATAATCTTACCAACTTTTTGTCCCTCTCCAACCTGTCCTAAGGAAAGGGAATTTCATACACTAGATGTGAGGTGTTTACTACGTTATCTAAAGATAAGAGAATTCAGAAAATTTAATTCTCTTTATATTATTTTCGGGACACCATAAAGGGTATGGAGCCTCCAAAAGCACTATTGGAAGATGGCTTAGAATAGCCATGAGTGAAGCTTACAAAGCCTCCGGGGTAGATCCCCCAGAGGGGGTGTAGTAGCTCATTCTACCCGAGCAGTGGCAACATCCTGGGCGGAGAGAGCTGGGGCCTCACCAGGACGTATATACAAGGCAGCCACTTGGATGAGTTATTCCACCTTCACTGGTCATTACAGGATGGACCTGCTCTCAGCAGCAGAGCAGTCGTTTGGCAGAAAAGTCCTGCAAACGGTGGTCCCACCCTAGAGCAAGTACTCTTATCTCCAGGTGCTGTCTTGAAAGACGAGGGGAGAAAACCCTAGTTAGACTTACCGGTAACGGTATTTCTACAAGTCTTTCAGAACAGCGCCGATGACCCTCTCTTGGGTTATAAGTGTAAAATAATGGCATGAGATTACTATGTTCTGCTTATATCTTTCAGCATGGCTGGAGGTGCGCGATAAAAACTGAGGCCATGGTGGAAGGAGGTGGACTTTTAAAAGATTGACTGCAGTGTTTCCTGGGAAAAGGGCGGAGCTGCGCTCTCTCCAGGTGTAGTCCTGAAAGACGAGGGGAGAAAATAATGCTTTTTTTCTTCCCCTGGATCAAGTGTGGTATAGGATAGTATATATGGAGGTTTCCTGTTTTTTTTTTCTCTGTTGGTTGAACTGGATGGACTTGTGGCTTTTTTCGACTACATTAACTATGTCTAAGGATTGGTAAATTGCATTACTTTTATTTTTTTTAGGTTTATTACCACTTTAATATAAATATTACTTTTTTAAAATGCATTTTAATACTTCACTTGTACCCACAAAACATGGAGTGTTTAAATGGCATGTTTATTTCTTGTACATTCATTTACTGGTAACAAAGATGCATTAACAAGACATAAAATGCTTAGTTTTAACAGTAGCATATTCAAGAACATTTGAATTTCATAGATCAGTTAACTGCTGTGCTGAAGCAACAGGACTTCCATTTCCTTTTTATTCAACATCATCTTCAGTTAGATTCTGAGCACTTCCAATTCTCTGAAAAACAAAATTATGGTAAACCAATGAAAAAACACAAGTTTCAGATAAAGACTGCAAGCATAACAATACTGCCCTGCCTTTCTCAGGAAAGTACAAATATAGAGGAGTCACTGTCTTGCAAAATGTCAAGAAATCTCTTGGCGCCACAATAGAAAAGATTAGCAATGCTTAGAAAAGAAATGTCCAACTGTAGGTAGACATAGCGATTATTCAGTATTAAGATATTCAACTACGGTTAATACACAAAATCCCAAAATCCTCCTATCAAAGCATTAAACAAAAGCAATAGCAACCACCTTGTCAAGAAGTTTAAGCACATAAAATAAACAAAAAATAAAATTTTAATTTATCCTCAAAAAACATTTAATTGTATTGAAGGATCTTGACAAAGTCCAGACCAGAGCATTTATTGTACTGCAGTTCCCCCTATGGTCCATATTTTTTTTTTTTTTTTTTTTTTTTTTTTTTTTTTTTAGGAAAAACTGGAGCTGGCAGAATCTGGAAAAATTTATTGCAACCAGCATAATTTTCAAAGCTTAACTAAAAAAAACTGAAGATAGAAGCCGATTGGTTGCCATACACAACTGATCCAGATTTTGGCTGCTCTAGTTCTGATTAAATTTCCCTCTACGTGTCTGAATTATCCTGTGAGAAGGACCAAGAAATTATATGGCGGCTCCTATAAAAATCTTAGAAAGGACTATAAGGCTTTTTAAAGCATCTAGTTATAGGAAAGTAGTTCTCAAATAATAATAAAAAAATAATGCACTTAAAATGACACAAAACTGATTTAAAAAAAATATTCAAGCAAGATCTCAACTTAAAATTGCTTTCAGCGTGCTCAAAATTTTTTTTTTCCCCTTTAATGCGATGATCCAACTTCCTGTTAGAGGGTGGCAACATTCATCTTGAATTGTCCTGTGACTGAACTAACCAGGACAGGGGCGTTTGGAGAAGACTAGGAACAAGCCTCTTGCCCACTATGGGCCCTGGCTTTTAAGGCAATAATACTCTTTGGGAGGTGTATGCTTAGGAGATCCTTGGAGTGGTCTTGTTTCTGATTCAAGTCTCCTCAAAAAAACAGACTCTGGGAATCTAGGCCCGGGATCCAGGTTTAGGACCTAGATGCCAGATTAACATCTGCTAGGAGTCTGACAGTGTGGAGCAGTTATTGTTGGTAAAGTGATCAAGAGTTTGTAAAAAAAATCGCAATAGGCATATATTGATTGGGTTGCGCAAAAGTTATAGCGTCTACAAACTATAAGAATTAATTTATGGTGTTATTTTTTTTACTAGATATGGTGGGGATCTGCGATTTCTATCAGGATTGTGACATTGCGGCGGACATTTTTGGCACTAATGACATTTATACAGCGATCAGATCTAAAAATAGCCACTGATAACTATAAATGTCACTGGCAGGGAAGGGTTTAACACTAATAGGGCGATCAAGGGGTTAACTGTTCCCTTACTGTGTTCTAATTGTGTGGGGGCTGGCAGGGACATAACAGATCTAACTTATTCTGATCACAGGGATCAATAGATCTGTCATGTCCCCCCTCACAGAATGGGAAACCGCCGTGTTTACAACGGCGGTTCCCCGTTCTGGCTTTCTGTTAGAGGATCGGGGGTCTCGAGCAGAGTCCGCCCGACCCGCGGGCACGCTCGTCTGTGCGGAGGGCGTGAGCGTGCACTGCCAGTGGCTGCAAGGGCGCGCACAAAGGGGCGGACGTCAATTGACGGCGCCTCAGCAGAGTAGATCCGTGCTGTAGTCGTCAATCGGCTATAGCGCGGATCTGAAGCATTTAACTTTATAGCATATGTTGGCTGTTTAGCTATGGTAATTATATTCCTGTTTACAGTTTGTTGAGAGTAATATAGATCAGGAGGGGAATGTCCTCCTGTGGGGTATAAAGTAGGTGTCAGTGTTTTTTTTTTTTTTTTTTTTATACATTTTTATTAAAGTTTAGAAGGGGAAGAGACATGGTACATATCAGCATACATAAATTATGTAAATGACATACAGAATACATGTGCGGTGAAATAATTAAGGCACAAATGGAGGGGTACATTTACATTTCTCGATAGGCATATTCAAATATGTGACACTATAGAAATCAAAGAATATTGTATTCATCTGTCCATTTCTGGTGAAATGGCTAAGGCGCATTCAAAGTAGTAATTTTGTTGTACCATATGTATAATATCGGTAATGTGTGGTGGGTCATTCGATTTTCATGTTTTGAGTATTAACGTGCAGGCTGCTAGCAGTATATGGGCGATTGGTTGCCTGAATTGGCATGGGTATAGGTCTATCCCTATGTGTAGTATAGCGCGTTCTGGACTGGGCGATCTGATGCATCCTGTGAGGGATGACAAGAGTCTGAATATTTGATTCCAGAAGCTTGTTTGGTTAGGGCATTCCTAGAAGGCGTGTAGTAGATGCCCAATCTGTCCGCACCCCCTCCAGCATAATGAAGAGGTGTTGGGATCGATTTTGGCTACCCTATAGGGTGTTAAGTGGCATCTGTTGAAAATTTTAAATGTCAGTTCCCAATGTCTAACACAGTGGGTAGCTTTATTTCTTTATAGGCGGTTTTCCATTGATTCAGGGTAAACGAGTTTCCTAGCTCCTTTTCCCATTTGGTGATGGATTTGGTTTTCTGAAAAACCAGTTTGCTTTGTAGGTTGTTGTACAAATACGTGATGCCTTTAACCTCCACTTTTGGAGTGGAGCAGTAGTACTCCCAGGCATAGTCTGGTAGGGCCAGTTGTGGGATTGGATGTTTATTTAAAAAAAAAGTGTAGGATGCAAGCATATGTGAATTGAGCTATTATGGGGAGGCTGTGTTTCTCTGTGAGGTCTTGGAGGCTATAGGGTTTAGACTTTCTTATGATCTCTTACATGGGTTATGCCGTATTCTCTGAGGTGTTCTGTCGACAGTGAGGGGATTAATGCTTCTACCATTTGCAGTGGGTACTCCGCTTATAATTTTTGTTGACTTTGTTTCTGGTTTTAGCAGGTAGCGCCAGGCTAAGATGGATGCTTGTATTGATGGTGAAAAGTTGGATACGTTCCATCTTTTCCACATGTCGCACATTAATAATGCTGGGAGATTTTCTGTTGGTGCCAGGGCTGTTTCTATTTCTGTCCATATTGGGTTTTCAGAGGTTTTGAGTGTTGAGTTTGCTCCAACCTGACTGCCCAGTAGTAAACTTTTACATCTATCATGCCTGCTCCACCTGTGGTTCTGTGCGGGATCATGGTTGAATATTTGCATCTGGCTTTTTTTACCATTCCAGAGACATCTCTTTATGAGATATTGGTTATGGATGGGAACGGGCAGTACTTTGAATATATATAGGATTTGAGGTAGAACCATCATCTTGATAGCTGCTATTCTGCCAGCCCATGTGAGATCACGCTGTGAGATGGTTTTAAGCAGTGGTTCTATTTTAGCAATAAGCGGTGTAAGGTTGAAGTTTGCTAAAGAGGGAGATTTAGTTAAGGTGATCCCCAAGTATAGTATTCCTGTCACTCCATGCATATTGTAGATTTCTTTGTAGTTGTATTTTAATGTGAGTTGGGATTCCTATATCTAGGATGAGACACTTGGTGCAATTAACCTTATAGTATGAGATCACTGAATTCGGATAGAATTTGGTGGGCTATTGGGAGAGATGCGGGGGGATTTGTTCGCATCAGTATCATGTCTGCAAACAAGTTGATCACATGTGTTTTGGTTTGATATTTAAAGCCAGTGATAAGCAGATGTGATCCAATTCTTTCGGTTAAAGGTTTGATTAGTAGGTTGAAGATAGTGGGTGAGAGTGGGCAACCCTGTCGAGTCCTGTTAGAGATGTTGAACAAGTTAGCGCGAGTATATACATCAGGCTCTCTGTCTGTCGGATTAGAGCATAAAACAAGTATTGCAGATAATATGGGTCCCTGGAAACACAACTTAGTTAGCACTTCAGACATATAGGTCCAATGGACCCTGTCAAATGCCTTCTTTGCATCTAGTGAAAGAAGCAGAGAAGGTGTTTTGGTTTTTCCAGCATAATGTAATATGTTCACAATTCTGGTTGCATTGGCAGTTTGTCTGCCCCTCACAAATCCCATTTGGTCCAGTTTTATCAGGAATGGTAGGATGTCTGTTAATCATCTGGTTATGAGCTTTGTGTATACTTTGACGTCAGTGTTGAAAAATAGGATTTTATTAAGAACTTACCGTAAAATCCTTTTCTCTGAGTTCATTGACAGACGCAACCCTTCCGCCAGCACAAACAGCGCATCCAACTTCTGAAAAGGAGCCGTGGCTGCCAAATACACCCGCAAGGCCCTTACCACATCCAAGGAATGCAGAGCAATCTCCTTAGGATGAGACGGGCGCAGACACAACGAAGGGGGGGACAATGTCCTCATTAATGTGAAAAAAGAGGAAACCACCTTTGGTAGGAAAAGAGATGGACGCAACACCGCCTTATCCTTGTGTAGGACCAACTAAGGCAACCTACACGACAAAACTGCCAATTTAGACACCCGCCTAGCGGATGTAATAGCCACCAAGGCGACCTTCTGAGACAATTGTAGGGGAATATCCCTGATATGCTCATATGGCAGTTTCTGTAGCACAGAAAGTACCAAGTTCAGATCCCACGGTGCCAGGGGTGACTGTACCGGAGGAGCCACATGACGTACCCCCAGTACAAATGTATGGATCAAAGACTGTCGCCAAAGGACGCCGAAACAAAATTGCCAGAGCGGAAATCTGGCCCTTGAGGGTGCTCAAAGCCAACTTTTGGTTCAGGTCTCGAAGAAAGACCAGCACCTGAGCAACTGCAAAGGAACGGGGGTTCCAACCCCCTGCCTCGCACCAGGCAATATAAGCATTCCAGGTGCGATGATAGATCTTGCACGAAGTACACTTGCATGCCTTAACCACTTATACCAACCAAGCCTGTTTTTTGGGTTAGGTGGATGAGTTAAAAACATGTTTTTTTGCTGTAAAATTACTTAAAAAAAAAATATATAATGTTTGGGGTTCTAACACCCTAGAGAATAAAATGGCAGTCATTGCAAAATTTTATGTTACACCGTATTTGCGCAGCGGTCTTCCAAGCGTGCTTTTTTTTAAAAAATAAATTCAGTTTTTTTAGTTAAATAAAAAAATAGCAAAGTTAGGCTATTTTTTTTTCCATATTGTGAAAGAATGTTACACCGAGTAAAATGATACCCAACATGTCATGCTTCAAAATTGCGTCTGCTCGCGGAATGGCGACACACTTTGCAACTTAAAAATCTCCAATGGCGACGTTTAAAAAAATTCTACAGGTTAGCAGTTTTGCGTTAGAGGAGGTCTAGTGCTAGAATTATTGCTCTCGCTCTAACGATCGCGGCGATACCTCACATGTGTGGTTTGAACACAGTTTTCATATGTGGGCGGGACTTGCATATGCGTTCGCTTCTGCACGCGAGCTCGCAGGGACGGGGCGCTTTAAATTTTTTTTTTGTTTGTTTTTTACTTTTTTTTTTACACTCTTTTTTTAAAAAAAAAAAACCACCACTTTTATTCCTATTACAAGAAATATAAACATTCCTTGTAATAGAAAAAAAGCATGACAGGCCCTCTTAAATATGAGATCTGGGGCCAAAAAGTCCTCAGATCTCATTTACACTAAAAAAAAAAAAAAAAAAAAAAAAAAAAGCCCTTTAAGACTGTTGGGCGGATGTCACTTCTGACGTCATTTCCGCCCGGCCGTAATATGGCTTCAGCCGCTCAGTCGGATCCCGGACACTGGGGGGAGAGGATCGGATCAACTCCGCCGCTGCCGGCGGGTCCGGTAAGCGGCGGAGATGACCGGAAAGCGGCGGGAGGGGGGGCACCTCTCCCGCTGCTGATAAAAGTGATCTTGCGGCAAATCCGCCGCTAAGGCCACTTTTATGTTGTTCAGAATCCCCGGCTGAAAAAAAGGATATCTGAATGGTTTCAGATATCACCACTGAAAGCAAAGGACGTATATACACGCCCTTGGTCGTCAAGTGGTTAAGGTGGGGATGAGACCCCCCTGTCCCTCAGGACCTGGGCCTCAATAGCCATGCTGTCAAAGACAGCGAGGGTAAAGCAGGGTGCAAGATGGGACCCTGCGACAGTAGATCCTCGCAAAGAGGGAGTCGCCAGGGAACATCTGTTGCCATCCGCACCACGTCGGCGTACCAAATGCGCTGAGGCCAATCCGGAGCCACCAGGAGTGCCGGGATCCCCTCCACTTCTATCCTGCGCAACAACCGCGGTAGAAGCTTGGGAGGAGCAAAAGCATACAGAAGCCTGTACCAGGACCATGGGATTACCAGGGCCTCCGTGGCTGCCTCCAACGGGTCCCTTGACCTGCACACAAAGGTCTCGACACCAGGAGATCCACATCTGGCATGCCCCACCTTTTGCAAATCTGGTGAAAAACACCTCTGGATGCAGGGACCATTCTCCCTGGTCCAGCTTTTGGCGACTTCCAATTTTCTATGCCTGGAATGTAGATGGCGGAGATTGCTGGCACGTGAAGTTCTGCCCACCTTAGAATGTGGGCTGCCTCTGCTGCCGAGCTTCTTGTTCCGCCTTGATGGTTCACATACGCCACAGTAGTGGCGTTGTCCGACTGAACCTGAACCGGGAGCCCGCGCAGCCTCGCAGCAGGAGAGAGAGCCCGATCGCCCTCAGCTCCAACACATTGATCGGAAGACGAGACTCCTGCGCCAACTAACGGCCCAGAGCCGACAGGTGCCCCAGGACTCCTCCCCAGCCTGAGGGGCTGGCATCCATCGTGAATATCGACCATTCCAGGGGAAGAAACTTCCCAACGGTCATTGCCGGGGCCCAAAGCCACCAGGCCAACGACCCCTTGGTCTGATGATCCAGCTGGACCAGTCGATCCAGGGACGAGGGGGGACTTGTCCCACTGCAGCAGTATCGCTCGCTGCAGGAGCCGGGTGTGACTCTGGGCGTACGGTATTGCCTCGAAAGTCGAGACCATGAGCCCCAACACCCGCATGCAGAAACGTAAGGAGGACCACCGTCGTGACAACAGAGTTCACACTGCTGCTTGCAGCGTCAGCAACTTCTCCGGAGGTAAGGAAACCTTTGCCTGCACCGTGTCCAAAGTCAGACCCAGATACTCCAGGCGACAGGACGGGGTCAATGTCGACTTCTGCAGATTGATCAGCCAACCGAAGTCCCTCAGTGAGAACAGGGTCATGGCAACATTGTCCTCCAGAGCTGGAGCTGACTCTGCTCGTAGGAGAAGATCGTCCAGGTAAGCTACCACTGCAATGCCTCTCTGTCTCAGCAGAGCCAGCAGCTTGGTGAAGACCCGCGCAGCCGAGGCAAGGCCGAAGGGGAGAGCCACAAACTGGTAATGGAGGTCCCCTACAGCAAAGCGCAGAAAGAGCTGGTGCCCGACACAAATGGGAACGGGAAGACATGCGCCCCTGATGTCCAGGGACGCCAGCCAATCCCCCTGGTGCAGGGCAGCCACGACCGAACGGACGGACTCCATCCTGAATTTGCGCACCTTCACAAAGTGATT
Source organism: Glandirana rugosa (assembly GCA_018402905.1). Taxonomy (NCBI): domain Eukaryota; kingdom Metazoa; phylum Chordata; class Amphibia; order Anura; family Ranidae; genus Glandirana; species Glandirana rugosa. The sequence continues at coordinate 259,499 of BLSH010096351.1, read as the reverse complement.
GAGCACTTTTAAGTCCAGAACCGGCCTGAACCCCCTTATTTGGCACCACAAAGAGGTTCGAGTAGAAGCCGCGGAATCTCTCCGCCAGAGGGACTGGCACAATTACCCCCTGTTCAGACAGCCTCTAGCAGGGCTAGCCGACGCTCCAGAGGAAGTCTTAAATTGGACGGGAAGAACCTGTCCGGGGGCTGAGTGCTGAACTCTATCTTGTACCCGGAAGACACCACCTCCCGCACCCACCAGTTGGAGATGCAAGCGGCCCACCGGTCCGCGAATCCCAGAGGTCGGCCCCCCCACCCGAGACACGGGTGGGGGCAACCCATCATGCGGAGGACTTTTCCTCCGACTTCTCGGGCTTGCACTGCCAGGGACGCTTACAAGAGCCAGAGGCAAAGTTGCCGGGCGCTCCTGCCCACCTGACCGGTCGCACAAAATAAACGCTTCTTCCCAGAGAGCCAAGGCCCCTGCTTGCGGCGTTAGTCACGCCGCTTGGGTTCCGGAAGAAACAAACATACTCTTCCCCCCCGGTGAAATCCTTAATGATTTCATCCAATTGGGGCCCAAAGAGCCGACCACCCTGAAAGGGAAGATCCGTGAGGCCCTCCTTGGACGCATGGTCACCAGACCAGCGTCGCAGCCACAGCAGGCGTCTAATAATGTTTGCAAAAACCAACATTTTTGACATGGTACCAAGTCCAGAGCTGCGTCACAGAGGTAATGAAGCCCCTGCACCAGGTGGTCTGCCCGCTGCACAGATTCAGGCGAATCTACGCCGTCCCGAGCCTCACTCCACTTCATCGCACACTCCGTAAGCTGCAAATACCATGACTGACAAGGCCGGTCGCATGGCTGCCCCTGCCACCAGAAAGTGCCTTGGACACTGCTTCCGTCCGCCTATCGGTCGGGTCCCTGAAAGAGGGAGACCCCTCCAAGGGAATAGTCGTTGCCTTGTTCAGGTAGGCCCACTGGTGGATCCACCGCTGGGGAGACCCATTTCCGTAACAGGCTGTCCTCAAAGAGATAGCGCACAGAAAAACAATTTGGCAGGGTAAAGGAATTTAGCGGACGTTGCCATTCCTTATACACATACTGGTCAAAATACTGGCGGTAGGGAAACACCTTAGGAGCACGAGACGGCTTCTTGGACCCAAACGTATAGGCAGACACCTGTGCCTCTCCAGCCTGATCCAGGTGCAGTGAATTACGTACGGCCGCGACCAGGGCGCCCACCAGCGACTTTTCGCGTGCCACCGAGGCCCCCTGGTCCTCCTCCCCATCCGAAGGCTCCAGCTCTCCGTCAGAGTTCCCCGGGGGTCCCAGTGACCCCAGAGCCCCCTTCCGGCTCCCAGTCCTCAGAAGATTGCGGGGGAGGTGGATGCTTTTTGAGGCCCCCCTACTTCGGTCCGGTTCCCCCCGGGCGAAAAACTCTTCCAGGATTGAGGTTAACTGATCCAGGGGAACCAGAGGTCCCAGCGCGGCATGTGCCTCCATAGACCCTTCCGGAGAAGCAACCGCCGGTCCAGCCGCCATTACACCACTGCCGAGATGAGGCCTACCAGCCATACGCCCCCAGGAAGCCACCCCCTGCAAGGCCTTAGGACTGCCCAGTGGGACCCAGCACCGCCGCTCCCGCACCCCAGGGAGAGAAGCCAGCTATACTTGCGGAACACCCTGTGCCTCCGTGCACTTGAAAGAGGCCGCCCTGTCTGCCAATGCCACCGCTGCTGGGTATCTGCCGCTGCGGTTCCGGGAGAAGGAATGGCGCCAAAAGCACACGGGAAACTCCCATACAGGGAGACCAACCAAAAATGGCCACCAGCAGACACAAGAGGCCAAAGCTCTTGCAAAATGGCCACGGCAAAATGGCGGCGACCGCGACGCCGGGAAAATGTCGGCGGACAGGCAAGCGATCGGCCGGGCCTGAGGGGGGGGGGGGGAAGATTAGACATGGCCAGGGACCAGTGTACCTGTACCCCCCAACAGGAACGGGCACAGCTAGTCCCCCCCCCTCCGCCACCAGGGGGAGGGGGGTGTCACTCACCCATCCAGACGGACGTAGTGGGTAGCCACCCGGTGCAGATCTTCCTCTCCCCAGGTGGGGAGGTATGCTGCAGGCCAAGCGACCACTGGAGCAGGCCACACCCCGGACACTGGGTACGCAGGTGGGGAGTTTAACCCAATCGGCCACCCGCACGGAAAGGGCACGATGCAACAGACCCCGCCATAGCTAAGGGTGGCTCGCATCCTGTCGGCCGTGCTGGGGAGATGGCAGGACAATGAACATCCATGTGGTCCCCAGCCGGCTACTTGATCGCGGTCTTCATCAGAAGGCTTGCGCAAAAGAAAGAAAAAGGAAAAAAAAACAAAAATAGGGGAACTGCAGTTCCACAGCAGGGAACCAGGTCTAACTCCCTGCACTAGGCAGAAGAAAACCGAGATGCTATGCAGGGCTGAGGGGTTATGTGCTGAGTGAGGACAACCCCCTGGGAGGGGCCAGCTCTGCTTTCTGAACTTTCGTTCTGCCTAGTCTACTCCTAATAAAAGGTGCATAACCCCATGTGTCATGAATAGAGGCTGTGTCTGTCAATGAACGTAAGAGAAAGTGAAATTGGCCTGAAATTGGCAGGCACAGTTGGTTCTTTGTCAGGTTTTGCCAGAGTTATCACACAGGCTCTCAGCATCTCATTTGGAAACAAAGGAGTTTGAGTCACTTGTGTAAACACATTTTGCATATAGGGGGAGAGAATTTTGTGATCTCTTAAAGTATTCATTGGAAAGACCGTCTGGTCACAGGGATTTCTCATTAGGGAGTGATAAGATGGTGTTTTCCATTCCTGTGTGAGTGTAAGGTGCATTCAGTATCTGTAGATGAGAATTGGATAGCTTGGGGAGGTTGATTCTCCCTATGAAGTTCTGAATGTTCTCCATTGAGGGTTGTGCGGTGTTGGGGTAGTATGTGAGTTTTTTTTTCTTCCAATAACAATTTTTATTTTATTGAACGTTTAAAACAGTACAAGGTATGCATATAGGTTCCATACAATCTGCAACAAATATGTCCAAAGACAGTAAGATTTTGTACATCTCTGTGGATCATTGTAAAGCATGGTAGGGAGAGAGACGTGGAGTCGCTATCCTGCTGTGGGGGGATGGTCAGTTGAGGGTGTATCCACACCTTCCAGACAGGAGCAGCCTTTAATAACTGCGGGTGGGTGGGTACAGCCTGCCTCCCTCCCCCGCACCCCAACTGGGATCAAACTGTGCGGGAATGGGACGGCCGCACACCTCCCCCCCGTTTTATTCTTGCCTTGTCTCCTCCAGTTTTATTCAACCGTGGGTTACTGAGAGTGTACAGAGCAGTGTCATTAACACCTTCCCCACCGCCTGCCGTGTATTCACGGCGGCAGTGTAGATGCATTGCGCGAATCGCCGTAAAAAGACGGCAATCTGTGAATGGCCACCAGTGGCGCGCCCGCTGCACTCCCGAGGAGTGTGCCCGCCTAGCTCGGACGGACCCGATGTCCGCCGGTGAGCCGCGATGAGCGGCCACAGGCAAAGAGCAAGGAACCGCCAATGTAAACACGGCGGTTCCCCTCTGTTAGTGCAGGCAGGGTGATCTACTGATCCCTGTCACTGGGATCAGTTAGATCTCTCATGCCCATTGTAGCCCAACCCCCCTACAGTAAGAACACACCCAGGGAACACAGTTAACCCCTAGATTCCCCCCTGCAGGTTAACCCCTTCACTGCCAATGACATTTACACAGTAATCAGTGGACATTTAAATTTCTGACCACTGTATAAAGGTCATTGGTCCCAAAAGTGTGTCAAAAATGTCCGACATGTCCGCTGCAATTTTGCAGTACCGCTAAAAATCGCAGATCCCCGCCATTACTAGTAAAAAAAAAAATAAATAAACCACCCCCCCCCCCCCAGAAATGAATTCTCACCATCCGTAAACGCGGCCACTTTTGCACAAACCAACCAATAAAGGCCGATTGCGATTTTTTTTAATCAAATATGAGGAAGAATATAAAATCGGCCAAAACCAGTGAAAAAAATATATATATTTTTTGGATTTGAATTTTAGCAAAAAGTAAGAAATTTGGGTGTTTTTGCAAAATGGTCGCTCTACTTTTGTTTATAGCGTCGATCAGAAATGACGCAGAGGCAATCAAATGCCACCAAAAGAAAGCTCTATTTGTGGGAAAAAAAGACGCAAATTTTGTTTGGGTACAATGGCGCACGACCGCGCAATTGTCAGTTAAAGCGACGCAGTGCTTAATCGCAAAAAGTGCTCTGGTCCTAAAGTGCCAAATACTTTAGCTTGAGAGGCCTGCATCGAAGAGTCTAGGTAACAATCGACTATCGTGAGGGTGTAGCTGAAGGGGGCGGTAATCATCCAATGTGACGCTGGTGGTACATGTGTAGAGTCCTAAGGGTAACAGTGGGTTATATTTGAGGTCTCCTATGATAGAAATGTTTATGGAGGTGGGTCCTGGGATTGTCTGGGATATTGTATGACCTAGTTACATAGGTTGGACTTGTGTCTCTTTTCAGCCTTGTTTACTATGTGTATGTTTCCTCATAACTTAGGTCCTCCAATCCCTTAATAAGCTTTGTGGCCCTTCTCTGTACCCTTTCCAATACCAGGACATCCTTCCTGAGGACTGGTGCCAAGAACTGGACCTATTCTGGTACCATATGGTACAACTGTTATGAATGGTCGGTTGCCAACGTTGAAAGTTGAAAGTGTAGGGGGGGGGGGGGGGCAGGGATAGGAAAAGGTAGTGGGGGGGAAGGGTATACC
>BLSH010096351.1:223508-237915 GCA_018402905.1 Glandirana rugosa | reverse complement strand
AAAAAAAAAAAAAAAAAAAAAAAAAAAAAACCTTGAAACCTCTTGCTGGAGGCACTGGCACGATCACCCCTTGGTTTGAGCGCTTGTACAGCCCCGAAGAGGGCCTCCCGGCGTGCCTGCGGGAGCCCTAAGTCGAAGGGAAGAACCTGACCCTGCCTAATGGCAGTGTGTCGAACTCAGAAAACGTCCCCCACCCGAAGCCCGGGTGGAGGCAACTCATCAGGCCGAGGTGGTTTGTCCTCCGCCTTTTTGGTTGCGCGCTGCCACTGCCGGTACCCGGCCCCTGCAGCGACCTACTGGGACGGGTCCCTTACTGACCCGAGGTAGGGGACCCCTGTCTACAGCAAAACTCATGCCTCCGGGCTCTGGGAGGAAGGGCACTTACCTCCTGTGAAATCCTTAATGATCTCACCCAGCCGTGGACCGAATAGACGTCCACCCTGAAAGGGAAGGTCTGCGAGACTTTTTTTTTTTTTTTTTGAGGCATGGTCACCGGACCAAAAACACAACCAGAGTACCAGTCAGAGGATACAGTAACACCGCTACCCTGGATCACATAGGCAGTAAATCAGCGGCCGCATCACCAAAGTACTTGAGACCTCGGAGCAAAATTCAGCCCTCTGCGGCGTATCCAGCAGGCGGCCGCAGTCCAGAATATTCTGGAGCTCCGCCATACACTCGGACAGATATTACGCCGCCATGGCGTACGTCAGGGCTGGCCGCATAGCAGAGCCTGCCACCAGGAGGAGTGACTAACAGCGCCTCTGTCTTTGGTCAGCGGGGCCCTTGAAGGCAGGAACCCCTTCCAGAGGAATGGTCATCTTAAGGCAAGCTATCGGCGGGACCCCAAGGCTACTCCCATTTTTTTTTTTTTTTTTTTAAAAAAAGCTTTCCTCAAGGGATAGCGAGCAGCGAACCGTTTGGGCCTATGTCCCTTGGAGTGTGGGAGGAAACCGGAGGACCGGGAGGAAACCCACGCATGCACAGGGAGGACACGCAAACCTCAGGCAGGTCATGGTTAGGATCTGAGCCAGCAAGCATTATGCTGCCAGGCGCAAGTGCTACCCACTACACCACTGTGCTGCGCTTAAAATGCTGCGGACGCTGCCATTTACAATAAACAAGGTGATCAGGAAATTGATCATGCGGGTAAGCCTTGGGTGCCCTAGGGGGCCTGGAGGACCACACACACATGCGCAGAAATCAGCGTTTCGCCATCCTGGCTCAATCGCATCGTAGTGCGATACCAATTTTAATGGCAGAAACGAAACGCTCTTTAACGCGCAGCTGCCGTCCCCTGATCTTCTCCGTCCGAGGAACCTTCTGGATCAAAATCCTCCCTTGAAAAGCAAGGAGGAGGGGGATGTTTCTTGGGGGGCCTGTTGGTGACATCCGCCCTGGGGATTATTCACCAAAGACCGCCACAGCTGGTCCAGAAAAGCCCCTTGCGCAGATTGCGCCGCCGCTGATTGCTCCTAGCATGTTCAGCTCCCTTAGTAACACATAGATGCATACTAAAAATTAAAGGCACCCCCACACAGCCGCACACCACTGCCCACAGTGCACCAGGGAACCCAGGAGGACTGCACCCGCGGCCACCAGCACCCACAGGAGAGCCCAGCTATACTTGCCGTTTGCTGCCATAACCCTGAGGATCGTCAGAGCCGCGCCGTCAGGAGCACACACCGTTCCAAAGTAAAAGTAAAAACGTTGTAGACACGGTTTTGCATAAGCAGGGATTCCAATATGGCCGCCGTTGAACACAGAGGCCGAAAAACACCTGCAGGGAACGTGCAGTACCGCAAATGGCCGCTCTGAGCGCTAGAGGGAAAGCCCCATAGGCCCAATATGTCTGCGGCTACGGCAAAATAGCGGCGGTCCGCCGCAAAATGCCGGCCGATCGCCGCGTGGCGGCAAAAAACGACCGAACGCCACTAAACGATCGGGTGCGGGGGGGGGGGGTGTGAAGGGGGTGAACAGGAGCTCCACGCACCCCCTTTTTTGTTTTTGGGTCGTCAGTCCCCCTTTCCGCCTCTAAAAAGAGGGGAAGGAAGGAACTCACTCACCACTCCGGACGACGCCATGGGTAGCCACCCAGTCGCAGACCTTCCGCCGCTGCTTGGGCGGTATGCTGCAGGCCAGAAAGTCGCCCTTCCCGAATGACAACCGGGGCTAGGCGTAAGGGGGGGGGAATAACCCCAGGCCGCCCGCACGGAACGGGCACGATGCGGCGGGTCCCCATACAGCAGGACTGGCTCGCAGCGGTCGGCCAGGTCGGGGAAAGTACAGAGCCCATGGACTCTCTATGCCCCGACCAGGTTCTTGATAGCAGATCAATTGCTTGATAGAAGACAAATAAAAATAAAAAGAAAATTAAATAAAAAAAAAAAAAACGGTCACAAACAGGACCGCAATTCCCCTGAAGGGAAGCCAGGTCAACTCCTTGCAAACTAGGCATTTAGACTGAAGAGCTATGCTATGAGGGGGTTTATGTGGGAAGAGAGGACGGCCCCCATGGGAGGGGCCAGCTGTTTCTTTTCCCTGCCTAGTTAACTCCTAGTGAGACCAGCATAAAACGCACACGTAATTGAGAACTGCGTCTGTCAGTGAACGATAGGAGAAAAAGTCCCAATGCACCAATAAATAGTCCGTGCGTTTCAGGAAAGGAATAGAAAAAAGGGATTTTTTTGTATAACTTACCGTAAAATCCTTTTCTCTGAGTTCACTGACAGACGCAGCCTTCTTATGACACATGGGGTTATGCTCATCCTACTAGGAGTAGCCTAGGAAAAACAAACAAAAGTGTAGGTTGGCCCCTCCCAGGGGGCCGTCCTCACCTTAGCATATAATCCCCCTGCTCTGTACAGCACATCAGTTCGTAACAAGCCGTACAAAACCAAAGCAGAGGGGTGGGTGCTGCATCTGTCAGTGAACTCAGAGAAAAGGATTTTACGGTAAGTTATACAAAAAATCCCTTTTTCTCTTCCGTTCACTGACAGACGCAGCCTTCTTATGACACACGGGGACGTCCCAAAGTTGTGCGACGGTCAAGAGGGGTGGGCAAATCATAATTGTACCCAACAGAAAACGCCCTCTCAGGCGGCGCTAACCGCGCCTATACTGCCGTTTGCAACACCTTGCGGCCAAAAGCAGCATCCGAGGATGCCGAAACATCAATTTTGTAAAATTTAGTAAATGTGTGCACTGAGGCCCAAGTAGCTGCCTTGCACACCTGAGACACCGAAGTCTGGTGTCTAAACGCCCAGGAAGTACTAACTGACCTGGTGGAATGAGCCGTGACTGGAAACGGGGGAACCTTGCCCCAAACCTCATATGCATGAGTCACGGTCTTCCGTATCCAACGAGATACGGTAGCTGACGAGGCCGCCATACCTTGGCGCGACCCTTCCGTCAGCAAAAATAAAGAATCAGACTTCCGAAAGGAAGCTGTAGAACTTAAATACACCCGCAAGGCCCTCGCCACATCCAAAGAATGCAGCTCAACTTCCTTGGGACATGACAGGTGCGGGCACCATGAGGGGAGAACAGTATCATTTAAATGAAAGGAAGAAACCACCTTCGGAAGAGACGAAGGGGAAGGCCGCAGAACTGCCTTGTCCTTATGGAGGACCAAGTAAGGTGACCTGCAGGATAATGCAGCTAACTCCGACACCCGCCTGGCGGATGTGATAGCCACCAGAAAGGCCACCTTCTGCAACTGTAAGGGAATGTCCCTAATTCTTTCATATGGTGGCTTCTGCAACACAGAAAGCACCAGATTCAAATCCCACTGTGCCAAAGGCGACCGTATCAGAGGAGCCACATGACGTACCCCCTGTACAAATGTACGGATCAATGAAGAAGACGCCAAGGGCCGTTGAAAAAGAACCGCCAGGGCCGAACTCAGCCCTTTAAGCGTATTTAACGCCAGGTTCTTGTCCAGTCCTTGCTGTAAAAATGACAGTACTCTGGACACTCTATAAGAGTGGGGGTTCCAACCCCCTGCCTCGCACCAGGTAATATAGGCCTTTCAGGTCCTATGATAATTCTTACGTGAGGAACTCTTGCATGCTTTTATCATAGTAGGGATTACAGAGTCAGAGACACCCCTCTCCCTCAATACCTGGTTAGAGGAGGAAAAATGTACAGCAACCGATACTGACCCCAAGGCCTGTGAAGCACTGCCCCCGACGGATCAGAGCCGCGTCCGCGGCTGTTGCTGTGCTTCTTGTTCCGCCCTAATGGTTTACCTACGCCACCTCCGTGGCATTGACTGACTGAACCAGAACCGGGCGGCGCAGCCTCTCTGTCCAACGGGACAGGTAAAGCCTGCTCGCTCTAAGTTCCGGTACCTACATCGACCAATTGAGGGGTGGACCACTTCTCCCCCCCTTTAGGGCCGGAAACAGAATCCCCCAAACCAAAGGTTCCCGGGACTGACACTCCAACTTGATCGGCCTGTCCAGGGATAGAGGAGATTTGACAATATGGGGAGAAGATCCAAAGCAGCATGGCATATGTAGCGGAGACCCTCTTCCAAATGTTGCACTCGCTGTACTTCAGCCTGTGCACATTCACCAGACAAACTAGTGTGCAGCGCGGCAGCGTGCTCACGAAGAGACTGCCGCCATAGCAGTTGCTAGCGCTGGTCGCATGGCTGACCCAGCCAACAAGAATAGTGCTTTAGACACTGTCTCTATGCGGCGATCGGCCGCCTCTTTAAAGGATGGCGACCCCTCCAAGGGGATGGTGGTTGCCTTATTCACACGAGCCACGGCAGGGTCCACCACCAGGGAAGCCCATCTCTTAGTAAAGCTTTCCTCAAAGGAGTAGCGAACAGCAAAGCTTTTAGGCAAAGCCAAGGAACTTGGTGGCCTACGCCATTCCTTGAACACTGCCTGTTCAAACACCTGATCATAAGGGTAAGCCCTAGGTGACATAGGGGGTCTAAGCGGTCCACAAACATATGCGGACTCATGTGACTCCCCTGTTTGGTCCATTTGCATAGAGTCGCGAATATCAGTGATCAGTGCTTCCACTATCGCCCTCTGAAGGTGGCTCACCCTCTGAAAGATCCACTGAAGCGCTTTCTAGATCCGAATCCTCCCCTGAGGAAAGGGGGGGGTGGGGGCTTCTGGGGGCCCCTCGGAACGGGCACTCCTGCCCGGGGGAGGAACTCCCCAAACACCGCCCTCAGCTGTTCCAAGGACACAAATGCTCCTGGGGTGGACTGCAGATCTGCAGGTACCCCTGCCATAGAATTGCCGGCCTCTGACATCTCAGCCCGGCACCCCCGCTGTGTAACCACCACCTCTACCCCACAAATCAGCCAGGGAGACCCCGGCGGATTACACCCACCGCTACCAGCACCCAGGAAGCGCCAGCTATACTTGCTGTTTGATGCCTCAGCACTCCAACCGAAGAGCAATGCCCACGAACTGCTGCACGTCAGGAGCTTGTTACTGTGTGTCAGCCATGCTGTCCAAGCAAAAACCGGAAGCCCACACCCGTTTTTAAGGACTTCCTGCACAAGGACTGCAGTTCTCCCAATCGACCACTGGAGGCCACCAGAGAGCAGGCTGGAAACCACACGGTTCTCAAACAATGGACGCTGCCATTACACACGTGCGGTCGGCCACGAACGAGCGGTGCTCCAAAACCCAATGGCGACGACCCACCTAACACATTGCTCTGGACGGTCGGTGCAGATTCGAATGGTTAGTGCAAAGGTGCCTGCGGGGGAAGGCCTCTAACAGACCCCCACCGGCTGACCACCACAGAGCTGCCCAGGTGCCCACTCTCCATGCCTTTAGGGCGGAAGAGGGGTTCACTCACCAATCCGACGGGCGCAGCAGGTAGCCACCCGGAGCAGACCTACCTCCTCGCAAGAAGGCATGCTGCTGGCCAGGCCCCTGGACAGGCGAACCAGTCACTGGGCTCTAGTGGGTTTTAGCCACTGGCCGCCCGCACGGAACAGGCGCTATGCGGTGGGCCCCCCTAAGGGGGTTCACATAGTGTTGACCGGACTGGGGAAAGATTAGGATTCGAGATATCCTCTATACCACCAGCCAGCTTCTTGATAGTCTTCCTTAGATGAATCTTCAGGAGACCGCTGCTCCCATAGGGAACCAGGTCTACTCCTTGCACTAGGCAAATAAAAACTGATGTGCTGTACAGAGCAGAGGGATTATATGCTAAGATGAGGACGGCCCCCTGGGAGGGGCCAACCTACACTTTTGGTTGTTTTGCCTAGGCTACTCCTAGTAGGATGAGCATAACCCCATGTGTCATAAGAAGGCTGCGTCTGTCAGTGAACGGGAGAGACATACCTCTGTGAACACACCGCCCTTACCAGCTAATGTGTGACCCCCTGTATAGGAGCGGTCTCACACGTGTTTAAATATCCCGCGGTTAGGTCTGTGATGCTGGCATCAGTATCCTTATGCACATTCACTCTCCTCGATACAAGTAGGTCTCATCCGTCAACCATAAAAACATAAGATGTCCATAGTGTAAAACCATTTATAAAGCAGCCTATGTTCCTAATGAAATTGCACTTACATGCAGTCTTGTAGCGTGTTGCCTATAATGGCCATCTGCCAGCGCTCCAATTCCTCTGATTGGATACCTTCCATTGTGTGTATGCAGTCGGCTACAAGATCTCTCTCCAACCCATAATGCGCATCACCCGTCAATCATAGAAAGATATAGGCTCTCAGGGTAAGATCTTCAAAACAGTTTTATTGTTAAAAAGCAATACACTCACATGTGCGTATAAAAAGTTCTTGCATAAAAACGGCCACCTGCCTGACAACTCTGGCTCGGTCGGTGATATCCAGCTGATAGGCGTAGTGCTCATGTGCGAGCGGTTCCGCCCTACCGGTTTTGTCAGATGACGTCATCAGGGGCACGCCCAGACACTTGCACCACGCCTCTATATACCTGCAATCGTTCCTAAAGAGCCAATCGCAACCTGTTTGAATACGTCACTTATTATGATGGATGGGAATCACAAGGTGGATTATGGTCCACTGTGTTGAAACCCACCAATACAATGGTGGGATCCCACATACAAATTACAAACCTCATACCGGCACTCAACCTAGAAAGGTTAATCTTTAGTGGCTTTTAGATCTTAAATATAAAATAGCCCCATTTATTGATCCAAAAGTTTATATCCATAACTAAATTTACAAGAATAGTTTGTGAATTTATTTATTGAAACCCACCATATAAATGGCTGCTTCCATCTGACTAGGACATATATTTTGCTTTGTAATCATAGCGCCACCTATTGCGCCCTCCGTTCATTACAAAGCTGTTACCCATGGATGCCGCTTGTTCTGTCTGATGGCAATATGGATCCTTACGTGTTCTCAATAGGCAGTTGTGGATATCCCTATTGGTATCCTACTTTTTGTGCATGCTATGTATAAGTGGTCTACGTTACTGATAAAATATGAACTATATCGTTTGATCACTCTTCCATATTGAGAGCCGGTTTACATAATACCTTTCATTTAACGATTGTTAATAAAACAGTTTATGTGACATTCTATATTGAGTCCCAACGGGTGATCTGATTTTAAAAGATATCCAAAACATTTCAGCCCGAGAAATATTTCTTTTGGAACTTGCTCCCCTCCAGTGGGGTTCAAACTTTTCCAGCGCAAAAAAATGTGTGCCTGTTGGGTCCCTAGCATGTTTCAGGTCCTAGTGTTTGGAAACACTGTGTCCCGGGAAGCCCTTTATGTTATTTATATGTTCCCCTAATCTCACTGAGAGGGGTCGCGTGGTTCTACCCACATAATCTAGCCCACATGGGCATTTTATGAGGTAGACCACTTGTCTCGTCACGCAGGTAATACAGGATTATATCTCATAAGCTTTGCCTGTTTGGGAGGAGGTGAATGATGATACTTTTCTGCCTTGTAGGGCATTGACTTCACATGCCCTGCATTTATTACAGAAATAGTAACCATTCATTTGAGAGAAAAATTTTTATTTTTGTGGAGGGTCTGGTACATTTGGTGCTACTTTATTCCTGAGATTGCCTGCTCCTCTAAAAATTATCCCCGGGCATTTAGGTAGCAATGGGCCTATCACCCTTAAGGACTGGCCAATGTTTATTGAATATTCTTTTTAACATTTTGTATTGGCAGGAATAGGTAGTGAAAAAGAAGAAATTCATGTCTACTTTCTTTCGGGATCCCTCCGTCTTCCCTTACTTTATTCAGATCTTGCCGATCCCGTTGGTTCACCTCCATTATAATATTGTCAATATCTGATTCCCTATATCCCTTTTCTATAAACCTCTTTCTGAGTAGAGCTCTCCCAGGAGGCCGTCCTCACCTTAGCATATAACCCGCTGCTAGACAATAGCATATCAGTTCGTAACAAGCCATACAAACTCAACAGAAGGGTGGGTGCTGCATCTGTCAGTGAACTCAGAGAAAATGATTTTACATTAAGTTATAATAAAATCCCTTTTTCTCTTACGTTCACTGACAGACGCAGCCCTTCTTATAACACGTGGGGACGTCCCAAAGCTGTGTCAATCAAGAGGGATGTGCAAACTAGAACTGTACCCAACAAAAAAAGCCCTCTCAGGCGGCGCCAGTCGCGCCTACACTGCCGCTTGCAAAACTTTGCGGCCAAAATAGCATCCGCAGATGCTGAAACATCAACCTTGTAAAACTTAGTAAACGTGTGCACTGAGGCCCAAGTAGCCGCTTTGCACACCTGAGACACTGAGGCCTGGTGTCTAAAAGCCCAGGAAGTACTAACTGCCCTGGTGGAATGAGCCGTGACTGGAAAAAGGGGGAACCTTGCCCCGAACCTCATATGCATGAGTCATGGTCTTCCTGATCCAACGAGAAATGGTAGCTGACTAGGCCGCCATGCCTTTGCGCGTACCTTCCGTCAGCACAAATAAAGAATCAGACTTCCGAAAAGAAGCTGTAGAAATCAAATACACCCGCAAGGCCCTCATTACATCCAAAGAATGTAGTTCAAATTCTTTGGGATGCGACGGGTGCGGGCACAATGAGGGAAGAACAATATCCTCATTCAAATGAAAAGAAACCACCTTCGGAAGGAAAGAAGGGGAAGGTCGCAAAACCGCCTTGTCCTCATGAAGGACCAAGTAAGGTGACTTGCAGGATAACGCTGCCAACTCAGACACCCGCCTAGCGGACATAGCCACCAAGAAAGCCACTTTCTGTGACAGCAACTGCAAGGGAATGTCCCTAATCTCATATGGTGGCTTCTGAAGCACAGAAAGCACCAGATTCAAATCTCACAGCGCCAGAGGCGACTGTATCCGAGGAGCCACATGGCGTACACCCTGTACAAATGTACGTATCAACGAATGTGACGCTAAAGGGCGTTGAAAAAAGTATCGCTGGAGCTGAAATTTGACCCTTGAGTGTACTCAATGGCAATTTGTTATCCAGGCCTTGCTGCAAGAAGGCCAGCACCCGGGACACAATGTAAGAGCGGGGTTCCACCCGCCCCCCCCCCCGGCTCACACCAGGCAATATAGGCCTTCCAGGTGCGATGATATATCTTGCGCAAAGTACACTTGCGTGCCTTAAGCATGGTAGGGATCACGGAGTCAGAGACGTCCCTATCCCTCAACACCTGGGACTCAATAGCCAAGCCGTCCAAGCCAGCGAGGGTAAAGCAGGGTGCAGGATGGGTCCCTGTGACAGCCGATCTTCGCGTAGTGGAAGACACCAGGGGACCTCTGTCACCATCCGCACCACGTCGGCGTATCAAGGGCACCGAGGCCAATCCGGATCTACAAGGAGTGTCGGGATCCCCTCCGCTTCTACCCTGCTCAGTAGCCGAGTTAGAAGCTTGAGGGAAAGCGTACAGGAGCCGGTACCGACCCCAAGGCGCTACCAACGTGTCCGTGGCGGCCGCCAAAGGGTCCCTTGTTCTGCACACGAAGGTCTGCACCTTGTGATTGAACCTGGACGCCATTAGGTCCATGTCTGGCGTGCCCCACCTGTGGCAAATCTGACGGAACACCTCTGGATATAGGGACCATTCCCCCTGATCCAGCATCTGGCGACTGAGAGGGTCCGCCTGCCAATTTTCTATGCCCGGAATGTAAATGGCGGAGATTGCCGGCACGTGAAGTTTTGCCCATCTCAGAACGCGAGCCGCTTCTGAGCCCCTCGCTCTGCCCTGATGGTTCACGTACACCACTGCCGTGGCGTTGTCCGACTGAACCCAAACCGGGAGGCCGTCCAGTGGGCGAGGCAGAGCCTGACTGCCCTCAGCTCCAGCACATCGGAAGGCGGGATTCCTGTGCCGACCAACGGCCCTGAGCAGACAGCTGCCCCAGGATCCCCCCCCAGCCCGATGGTCGATCGTCACGACGGACGCCAGCCTAATTCAGGGGAAGAAATGACTTTCCCAACGTTAGGGCCGGGGCCCGAAGCCACCAGGTCAACGATCGTCTGATGATCCAATCTGATCAGCTGGTCCAGGGACAACGGAGACTTGTCCCACCATGACAGAAATCGCTCGCTGTAGGAGCCGAGACCATGAGCCCCAACACCCGCATACAGAACCGTAAGGAGGACCACTGGCGTGAGAGCAGGGTTCACACCGCTGCTTGCAGTGTTAGCAACTTGGCCGGAGGTAAGAACACCTTCGCCTGCTCAGTGTCCAGAATCAGACCCAGATATTCCAGTCGACAGGACGGGGTCAACGTCGACTTCTGCAGGTTGATCAGCCAGCCGAAGTCTCTCTACGAGGCCATGGTGATAGCCACATTCTCCTCCAGGGCCGAAGCAGACTCTGCTCGCAGGAGTAAGTCGCCGAGGTATGCTACCACCGCAATGCCTCTCTGCCTTAATAGCGCCAGCACCGGAGCCACTAGCTTGGTGAATACCCGAGGAGCCAAGGCCAGACCGAAGGGAAGTGCCACAAATTGGTAATGTAGATCCCCCACCGCAAAGCGCAGGAAGCGCTGGTGCCCGGAGACAAATGGGAACATGAAGATAAGCGTCCCTGATATCCAGAGACGCCATGAAGTCCCCTTGGTGCATCGTGGCCACGACCAATTGGACTGATTCCATCCTGAATTTTTGCGCCCTCACAAACTGGTTTAGCGCTGTTAGGTCCAGAACTGGCCTGACCCCTCCCTTATTGGGCACCACAGAGGTTTGAATAGAAGCCACGGAACCTTTCCAGCGGAGGTACCGGCACAATCACCCCTTGTGCGGAGATCGTCTGAACAGCCCCTGGCAGAGCCTCTCGACGCCTCAGAGGGAGTCTGAAATTTGATGGGAAGAACCTGTCTGGGGGTAGAGTGCTGAACTCTATCCTGTATCCGGAGGACACCATTTCCTGCACCCACCGGTCAGAAATGTGGGCAGTCCACCTGTCTGCGAACCCCAGAAGTTGTCCCCCCCCACCCGAGAGTCGGGGGGGGGCAACCCATAATGCGGAAGAGGACTTTTCCTCAGTCTTTTCGTTCTTGCACTGCCAGGGCCGCTTACCGGACCCCCGAAGCAGACTTGCCGGGCCTTGAGCCCTTGCCCGCTGCATGGGGCGCATGAAAAAAACGCTTCTGACCCGAAGAAGCAGGACCCTGACGGAATTCCCGCCGCCTGGGCTCCGGGAGAAAGGTACTCTTCCCCCCGGTGAAATCCTTAATGATTTCATCCAATTGTGCCCCAAAGAGCCGACCACCCTGAAAGGGAAGAGCCGTGAGGCCCTTTTTAGATGCGTGGTCACCCGACCAACAGCGTAACCACAGCACCCGTCTGATAACAACTGCAAAAACAGACATTTTAGACAGCATGGGAAGCAGGTCCAAAGCTGTGTCACACAGGTATCGGAGACCCTGTATTAGATGGTCCGTCCACTGTGAAGCCTCAGGCAAACACCGGCAGCTCAAGTCATTGTGCAACTCAGTCGCACACTCTGTAAGAGATTGCGCCACCATGGCCGACGCCAGAGCTGGTCTCATGGCTGACCCCGCCACCAAGAACAGTGCCTTGGATACTGCCTCCGTCCGCCTATCGGCCGGATCCTTAAAAGAGGGAGACCCCTCCAAGGGGATGGTCGTTGCCTTATTCAGGCGAGCCACCGGAGGGTCCACTGCGGGGATGCCCACTTCTGCACAAAACTGTCCTCAAAAGGATAGCACACAGCGAAACATTTGGGCAATGAAAAGGAATTCTGCGGACGCTGCCACTACTTATAGACCAGCTGGTCAAAAAATTGATCATAAGGATATGCCCTAGGAACTGAGATGGCTTAAAGGACCCACAAACATAGGCAGTCTCCTGCGACTCCCCGGCCTGGTCCAGCCGCAAAGATGCACAGATATCGGTGATCAGGGAGGCCACCAGCGCCCTCTCGCACGCTACCGAGGCCCCCTGGTCTTCCTCTCCATCCGAGGGCTTTAGTTCACTATCTGAGAGCTCCACGGGGGTCCCCGTGACCACTGAGGCCCCTTCCGGTTCTGAATCCTCCCCTGAAGGAGGGGGGGGTGGATGCTTTCTAGCCACCCCCTTAGCATGGCTCGGCACCTCCCGGGGGAAAACCTCCCCCAATATGGACTATAACTGATCCAGGGGAACCAGAGGGCCCAGCGCAGGTTGCGCTTCCACAGGCTCCTCTGGAGGAGAACCCGCAGGTTCAGCCGCCATTGCGCCACCGGAACACTGTTAGGCCAATAGGCCCTGACACCCCCACAATGCAGCCCCACCACTGCCCCACAGAGCAACCGTGAGAATACGCAGGAGGACTGCACCCACCGCTACCAACACCCCAGGGATAGCCAGCTATACTTGCTGTGTAAATATTGCCCTTCAAGCGCTGCGTCCCAGTAGGAGTGCTTGACCGCCTGTCAGGAGCCTTCACCGCCACTGTGCCTTCCACGCTGTCCCAGAGGAAAAGAGGAAGAAACGCGCCAGCCGCACGTTTTCTTCAGCAGGCACATCAAACTCACAAGAGGCCAAAACCTGTCCACACAGGCCGCGACTACGGCAAAATGGCCGCCGATCCACCACTAGAGGCCAAAATAGCCCACAAAATGGCCACGGCTACGGCAAAATGGCGGCGATCCGCCACAAAATGGGTGTGCGGTGCGGGGGGGGGAGGGGTGTAGGAGGGGGTGAACCTGTATCCCTGAACCCTCCACTGGCCAGCACAGTCCGCAAATCGCCCAGCCCACCCTCCGCACCCCGGGGGGGGGGAGAGGGGAGTCACTCACCAATCCGACGGGCGTAGCGGGTAGCCAACCTTCCTCCCATCTGGCGGGGAGGGATGCTGCAGGCCAAGCGCCCCTGGACGCGAGCACAGCCCGGTCACTGGACGGAAGTGGGGGTCACCCACTAGCCTCCCGCACGGAACGGGTACGATGCGGCGGACCCTGCCAAGGCTAAGGGTAGTTTGCATCGGTCGGCCGTGCTGGGGAAATTCCAGGATTCGAGATATCCTCTATGCCCCAGCCGGCTACTTGATAGCATTCTTCATCAGATAGCTTGAGAAGCAAAAAGAAGAAAAAAACTGGGGAACCCCAAGTCCTAGCAGGGAACCAGGTCTAACTCCTTGCACTAGGCATATAAAAAACTGATATGCTATGCAGAGCTGGGGGGTTATATGCTGGAGTGAGGACGGCCCCCTGGGAGGGCTCAGCTTGCTTTTTTTTTTCTATTTGCCTTGTCTCCTAGTAGGATGTGCATAAACCCCACTTGTCAATGAAGGGCTGCATCTGTCAGTGAACGGAGGAGAAATGTGGAATAGACTTCCTCCAGAGGTGGTTTTGGCCAGCACGGTAAATTGCTTTAAAAAGGGCCTGGATTCTTTCCTTAATGTAAATAATATAACTGGGTACTAACATTTTTAGGTAAAGTTGATCCAGGATGAATCCAATTGCCTCTCGGGGGATCAGGAAGGAATTTTTTCCCCGCTATAGCAAATTGGATCATGCTTTGCTGGTTTTTTTTGCCTTCCTCTGGATCAACTGTGGGTGAAGGATTGTATATGGGATGGCATGGTTATATATAATTTTTCTTTTTTTTTTTGGTTGAACTAGATGGACTTGTGTCTTTTTTCAACCTGACTATGTTCTTTCAGAAATGTCAGCAGCAATGTCCACAGACTTAGGTATATGTTAGGAAGTGGGTGTCAACTAGGTCTCCTTCCGTTTTTTTTGGTCGTTTCGTACTAGGTTAAACGATATCGCCCCTTTTTTAAGGAAGGACTAGGGGGCTCTCCGTTAACCTAAGTAGGACCTAGTTGAAATGGATTTTTACAATCATGGGTCAATATAATAAATGTAATTCCTTTCTTAGGTCCGGGAAAAATTTCGTTAAATGGCACGACCGGTTTTGGTGGAGACCTCCTTCAGATAAGGTGTAAAGAGGAGGCAAGTGAC
>BLSH010096351.1:207052-223498 GCA_018402905.1 Glandirana rugosa | reverse complement strand
AGTGCTGAACTCTATCCTGTATCCGGAGGACACCATTTCCTGCACCCACCGGTCAGAAATGTGGGCAGTCCACCTGTCTGCGAACCCCAGAAGTTGTCCCCCCCCACCCGAGAGTCGGGGGGGGGCAACCCATAATGCGGAAGAGGACTTTTCCTCAGTCTTTTCGTTCTTGCACTGCCAGGGCCGCTTACCGGACCCCCGAAGCAGACTTGCCGGGCCTTGAGCCCTTGCCCGCTGCATGGGGCGCATGAAAAAAACGCTTCTGACCCGAAGAAGCAGGACCCTGACGGAATTCCCGCCGCCTGGGCTCCGGGAGAAAGGTACTCTTCCCCCCGGTGAAATCCTTAATGATTTCATCCAATTGTGCCCCAAAGAGCCGACCACCCTGAAAGGGAAGATCCGTGAGGCCCTTTTTGGACGCGTGGTCACCCGACCAACAGCGTAACCACAGCACCCGTCTGGTAATGACTGCAAAAACAGGCATCTTAGACAACATGGGAAGCAGGTCCAAAGCTGCGTCACACAGGTACCGGAGACCCTGTATCAGATGGTCCGTCCGCTGTGAAGCTTCAGACGAACACCCGCAGCTCAACTCATTGTGCAACGCAGTCGCACACTCCGTAAGCGGTTGCACCACCATGGCCAACACCAGAGCTGGTCTCATGGCTGACCCCGCCACCAAGAACAGTGCCTTGGATACCGCGCCTCCGTCCGCCTATCGGCCGGATCCTTAAAAGAGGGAGACCCCTCCAAGGGGATGGTCGTTGCCTTATTCAGGCGAGTCACCGGAGGGTCCACTGCGTGGGATGCCCACTTCTGCACAAAACTGTCCTCAAAGGGATAGGGCACAGCGAAACGTTTGGGCAATGAAAAGGAATTCTGCGGACGCTGCCATTCCTTATAGACCACCTGGTCAAAAAATTGAACATAAAGATACACCCTAGGGGACCGAGATGGCTTAAAGGACCCACAAACGTAGGCAGTCTCCTGCGACTCCCCAGCCTGGTCCAGCCGCAGACGCATGGGTAGCGGTGATCAGGGAGGCCAACAGCACCCTCTCGCACGCGCGCTACCGAGGCCCCCTGGTCTTCCTCACCATCCGAGGGCTCCAGTTCATCATCTGAGAGCTCCACGGGGGTCCCCATGACCACTGAGACCCCTTCCAGTTCAGAATCCTCCCCTGAAGGGGGTGTACGCTTTTTAGCCACCCCCTTAGCACGGCTTGGCACCTCCCGGGGGAAAAACTCCCCCCAATATGGACTTTAACTGATCCAGGGGAACCAGAGGACCCAGCGCAGGTTGCGCTTCCACAGACCCCTCCGGAGAAGAACCCGCAAGTTCAGCCGCCATTGCGCCACCAGAACACTTGCTAAGGCAATAGGCCCTGACACCCCCACCACTGCCCCACAGAGCAACCGGTAGAATACCCAGGAGGACTGCACCCACCGCTACCAACACCCCAGGGAGAGCCAGCTATACTTGTTGTGTAATAATTGCCCTTCAAGTGCTGCATCCCAATAGGAGTGCTTGACCGCCTGTCAGGAGCCTTTACCGCCATGGTGCCTTCCACACTGTCCCAGAGAAAAAAAGAGGAAGAAACGGCGCCAGCCGCACGTTTTCTTCAGCAGGCACATCAAAACATGGCCGTCGAGTGGTCACAAGAGGCCAAAGCATGCTCCACACAGGCCGCGACTACGGCAAAATGGCCACCGAGCCACCACTAGAGGCCAAAATAGCCCACAAAATGGCGGCGGATCACCGCATGGGGGGTGGGTGAAGGAGGGGGGGTGAACCTGTATCCCTGAACCCTCCACCGGCCGGCATAGTCCCGGTAGTAGACCTTGCATCAGGCGGGGAGGGATGCTGCAGGCCAAGCGCCCCTGGACGCGAGCATAACCCAGTCACTGGACGCAAGTGGAGGTCACCCACTAGCCTCCCGCGCGGAACGGGTACGATGCGGCTGACCCCACCAAGGCTAAGGGTAGCTCACATCGGTCGGCCGTGCTGGGGAAATTCCAGGATTCAAGATATCCTCTATGCCCCAGCTGCGTCTGTCAGTGAACGTAGGAGAAAGACATGTCCGTTCTGCGATACAAAGGTGCCTACTTGCAATTTTCTGAAAGTTAGGCTCAGTTCCACTATAAACAGGAGCATACAGCCAAAATGTACATGTGGGTTTATTCATGCTTTTACATTTAAGCTTTTGTGCAACACCTTGCACTTAAAGTGAATTTAAACTGCACTACGCCAAAGTAATTAATACACATCTAGCATTAAATTACCAGGGGAAGCTCTGAACCTTTTAGTCAAATTCTTTCTTAATAAAAGGGCAAAGTAAAAGCTTCTGGATCAAAGAATGCAAAGTTCTTGAAGTGAGGTGTGGGAGTCAGCACAAAGCCAGCCAGGAAGAAGTAGAGGTGCTTTATTTATCCTGACTGTGATGGTATCATGCATGCGATATCAGGCCCAAAGCAACACTGACTCCATCTTGGCAGGGAAGTTACGTAAATAGTTAAGTTATTTTTTCTTTCTCTCCCCTTCTGACATGGCAGTTTGGAAGGCTTGTCACCCCCCTCTGAGTGTGTACAGGCCAATTTAAAAGGAGGCCCTTGATTATGGTTTATAGCGGCCAGGAAGAAGGCCTGTCCACTTATCTTGAACAAACATACAAGACACTGCTGTTGGCCTATAAAATTACCCTGGCAGGTCTGACCTAGGCATGACTCTCCCTTGCTGCCTTAAACTTACATGAAAACTTACATACAGTCATAACTTCCGCTATAGATATGCCATAGTGATGAACATGACATATTTGAATGTAGAATTTCGGTCCGGATAATTCAAGTATAAACACTCACCCCTTGTTACCCAAGGAGGGATAGAATTAGTCCATTCCCTCCCCAGGGTCCTATAAGGTTTTAGAATTCTCATGTTTGGAGTCATATGAAAGCTTATTGCAAGCTGAGATTAAATTTCATGCTGTAAAATATGAATGTTTCTGTAACAAGTTATGATCCATGCATCATTATGCAGCATGTATCTCCACGGTCCACCCTGGACATTGTCTAAGGAAACTCCCTCTCTCATACGAATGGCCAGAAGAGGTATGGCCCCACCCCTGGCGTTTCAAAGAAAAGAGACTGATCAGATAGAAGTTCTCACCTTACCATCAAACATCAGAGGATCAGGGAATCATCTTCAAAACACTGATTAAGCAAAGACATTTCAAAAGGCAAGGTATTTTTCAATCTGTTCTTTCGCTGTACATTTGTCTCACTTTGTACTTTTATTTTTCTGTAAATATTTTACTGCACATAAAAAAACTTGACCTTTTCATTATTAAACCTTATTTTGAAAAGTGTTAATTTTGTCTCTAAAGCTCTTAACGCTACTATTACGAATCTGTTCCTTCGAAGAGCGCTACTGTCTTTAGAATAACGCATCTGAATATACCTGTCTGCAGGTGACAGCAATACCAGTATTTTAGAGCAATGCCTGTACACACACACACACACTAATATAAGGGTCTTCTGGCCGGAATCCAGAAGTGGTGGCAGAGAAAGGGTTAATTGTTTGAATTAGCCCAGTAACAATCGCTCTCAGGCGGCTGACACTTAGACGGTGGTCCTGCAAACTGGGAAATCTTTGTGCTGAAAGCAGCTGAGAGTGGCATTGTTACGTTCGTGACAAGTGTGGTATTGGATCAGGGGGGTCCTCGGTCGCCGATCGGCGAGGAGGGCAGCGATCTGATACCCGCGTTCGTCACACTGACCTCTTGTCTGCCTCCCTTTCTCTCCCTCTGCTCCCTTCCCTCCTCCCTGTGGCCCCTTTCCCTGAAGTGGGGTAAATATTCAAGTATGTGGACTGCAATACTGGCTAACGGTACACATTTTAATCATCATTTCTGCTGCTATATTTCTTCATACATTCATTATAATTCCTTCATAATACTTGAGAGTTCCTGAATAAGTTCAACTGCGAAATAAGTTGAAATTAATCACTCCCACTATACGACCTGTATGTGAGCTAATTGCACCACAATAAATCATGAAATTATAGCAAGAAGTGAGATTTGGTATACAGAGGCAATGATGATGTACAAATGAAATATCATTATAGAATTTTATGTTTTTTTACCTTGTTCGTATTGAACAAAAATTGTAAAGATTTTTTTTTTACAACAATCATTTTCTATTATTGAGTTTGTGCACCTTAAAACTCCCATTGCATACCATTGTTTAAATCACCTGTCCACCAAGGTAAATTTATAAACAGCATGGTGCACCATTGGTTAACTCAAGCTCACGGCTGCTTCTGTAGCTGTGAGCTTGGTATCTGCTATAGGAGCTGATAAAGGGCTTTCCAATAAAGTTATGACTTATGGGATTCTCAAAGCACACTTCTCTCCATTAAAGTTGTACCTTTGTTGGTTTTGTGCATGCTGTCCAGGTACCGATGTAAGCTATTGTTCTCATTTTTATTAATGCCAAATATGGCAATAAAGTATCTTAAAAAACAAAATAAATAAAAATGGACCCCTCAACCCCCCCAACTACTCTGATTCACAGGCTCTTCTGTTCCTCCCGGACCGTGGGAAACATCTTGCCCTGTGAGAGCAGGAGGAGCCCGGTGGAAAAAACGGTTTTACAAACCCTCCTGTGACTAAAAGGACCAGTCGCCCCGTACACCCATAAAAAGCTTAGGGTAGGACGAGTACGTGTACATAAACATCACGTGGGAGGCATTATCAGAAATGGAGTGAGATCAATACTAGGGCCATCATTTTTACATCTAAACTGATAATCTGTAAAGGCTTTTTAACCACTTCTCTTTAGGTGGACGTCATGTGACGTCACTACCTTTGAGAAGTGATATATGAATGGTGCCTGCAGGCACCATTCAGATACCGTTTTTTTCAGGAAGCGATTCTGAACATGATAAAAGTGGTCTTAGCGGCGGATTCGCCGCAAAATCACTTAGCGGCGGGAGAGGTGCCCCCCCCTGCCGCCGTTTTCCGATTATCTCCTTTACGGTCATCTCCGCCGCTTACCGGACCCGCCGGTGGAGATGATCCGATCTGCCCCCCCCCCCAGTGTCCGAGAGCCGACTAACTCGGCTCCATAGTACGGCAGGGCGGAAATGACATCAGAAGTCACATCCGCCCAACGAACTTAAAGGGCCCGTTTTTTTTTTTTTTCCCCCCCAATTTTAGTGTAAATATGAGATCTGAGGACTTTTTGACCCCAGATCTCATATTTAGGAGGTCCTGGCGTGCTTTTTTCTATTACAAGGAATGTTTACATTTCTTGTAATAGGAATAAAAGTGTTTTTTTTTTTTTAAAAGAACAGAGTAAAAATAAAAAATACAATTTTTTAAAGCGCCCCGCCCTTGCAAGCTCGCGCGCAGAAGCGAACGCATATGCAAGTCCCGCCCACATATGAAAACGGTGTTCAAACCACACGTGAGGTATCGCCGCGATTGTTAGAGCGAGAGCAACAATTCTATCACTAGATCTCCTCAAAACTGCTAACCTGTAGTTTTTAAACGTCGCCAATGGAGATTTTTAAGCTGCAAAGTTTGTCGCCATTCTGCTAGCGGACGCAATTTTGAAGCATGACATGTTGGGTATCATTTTACTCAGCGTAACATCATCTTTCACAATATGGAAAAAAATTGGCCTAACTTTACTTTTTTTTATTCAACTAAAAAAACTGAATAAAAAAAAAAAAAAAAAAAAAGCACGCTTGGAAGACCGCTGCGCAAATATGGTGTGACAACGTTTTGCAATGACAGCCATTTTATTCTCTAAGGTGTTAGAAAAAAAATATATAATGTTTGTGGGTTCCAAGTAATTTTATAGCAAAAAAAAAAAAGAAAAGAAAAAGATTTTAACTCGTAAACACAGAACCCAAAGAACAGGCTTGGTCTTGAAGTGGTTAAAGTGTTGCCTAGAATTGTGAGATTTCTGCCTGTAGTTTTGTTCCTCCGCTATCTCATTTCTGACAGGTTGTACTGACGCCAAGGGATTGAGCGGGCCTTCAGCACACAGCCTGTGATTGACAGCCTCAGCTGTGCACATATCCCTATGAAGTTATGTAGAGGGGGGAGTTTGTCCCTTCATGACACTCAGGTCTCGGATTACGCTCAGCTTTTCTATCGGAGCTGCGCAGTAGGCGATGTGGAACTAGGGGTGTTGAAAATGATTGGCGCATCGACGCGTCGCTTCACGATTCGGTATCCAGCCATAATCGATTGTGCATGACGTCATTCCGGCTCCTGCCCCTCTCCCACCCAGCAGAGCCTTTGCTGGAATGACAAGCCACCGACCAGCTGGCTGCGCCTGGTGCCATCCTACCCTCACTGGATGATGTAGCCTTAGAGTGTTGCCCCCATCCATGCTCTCCCCCCTCCTCGAGATTTGTAGCTCTGGACATTGACACGTCTTCTCCCCGATGGGCGGGCGCAGAGCCGCACGGAGCTGTGACACACAGATCACTGCAGCCCTTATCACATCCGTGGGAGGAGGCATAGAAGTCTGCTTCAGGAAATGAGATGCGAGGAGGAGGGGGGATGGTAGGAGTGCTCCAAAGGTGAGAGACCAGCCTGGCATGCTTGATGTATGTGAGGGGTGAGCACTGAGTGCATAGAACATCCCCCACCTCTGCTGCACCTATCCTGTGTGGGGGTGTGTACTGTATCTCAACCTTTTGGAAACACCCACTGATCTGCAAGCAGTATATTTCTTGCTGATTGGAATGTCTTCCCTTTTTTGTTTACTATCCAAGTAGCTGCCAAAAGTATCAATGTTTTGTTAAAGTGATAAAGGGTATTTTTTTCTTTGAAAAAAGATATCATGTCTGCAGTCTCTGACCATCTCCTGTATCATATGTCTGCAGTCTCTGACCATCTCCTGTATCATATGTCTGCAGCCTCTGACCATCTCCTGTATCATATGTCTGCAGCCTCTGACCATCTCCTGTATCATATGTCTGCAGCCTCTGACCATCTCCTGTATCATGTCTGCAGTCTGACCATGAGCCTAATCTTAATGCATCACGGAATCGAATAGTTGACTGGATAATCGTCATCGAATCGTGAGTCCAGTGAAGATGCGCACCCCTATGGGAACCCCACCATATACCTCTGGAAGCAGCTTAGAAATACTGTATACATTCTGGACAGATGGAGATGAGACAGTTCCAGATAACCGGAGTTAGACTTACCGTTAACCCCATTTCCAGCGCTCTTCCAGGACAGCCCTGAGATGGAGCTCCTCCCATCGCCACAGGAAACACATTGCCACAGTTCAAGAGGAGGTCCCTCCAGCCCATGGTCAGTCATTTGCCAAGAACTGAAGGAGAAAACTGAAAAATATAAGCAGAACTGGTAACATCATACACCTAGTCCAAAAAAGGAAGGGCGGGGTTGGACTGTCCAAGAAAACCACTGGAAATTGAGTTACCGCCAAGTCTAACTCTGGTTTTCCCCAGTTGTCTTCCAGGATAACCCTGAGAGGATCCCAAAGTACTCACCAGTCTGGGGGGGGGGGGGGGCAGCTTGGAGGACTTTCCTCCAAAAAGCCTGGTAGACATTAGATCGAACTGGTAATGTCTTGCAGAGGTACTAAGGCTTGACCACATGACTGCTTTGCAGATCTGCTCCGGGAAGGCACCAGCCTTTTCTGCCTAGGAGGCCGCAACGCTCTTGTGGAGTGCGCCTTAATACCGTTTGAGGGTTCTTTTTTTTTTGAACTCTGTATCCTTCCCAGATGGCTTGTTTGATCTACCTGGTTAAGGTAGATTTTGAGGCTTGTTGCCCCTTGCAGGTTCCTGAAAATAATATAAATAGTGCATGTGTCTTCCTAAATGCCCGTGTTGCTTCAAGATAGGACATAATGCAACATCTAATGTCCAATCTGTGGAATTAACTCTCCTCCACATTGGTAGCGTTCTGACAAAAAGTAGGGAGAATGATGTCCTGTGTCTTATGGAATCTGGATTCCACTTTTGGAATAAATGAGGTCAGTCTTTAGGAAAACTCATCTAGAATCGGTAGGAATGGCTCTTTGATGGAAAGTGTCTGAATCTCGCTAACTGCATGCTGTTGCGATTGCCACCAGGAGTAGAATTAAGCGTGAGGTACTTTACAGAAGCCTCTGTAATTGGTTCAAATGGAGTCTCCAAAAAGGTTTTAACCACTTTAAGTTTATATATGGTGTTTTTATGAACAACTTATCCACCATAGGGTGGAACTATGGTGGTGAAACTAGATACGCATGCCACATCCTAGGTTTAACCTTTAAGTGAAATTAATATTTGATCAAAGAAATGGACTTTATAGGCATGTCTAATGAAATGTATATAATAAAATTTGTTACAAGCAATAGCATTCATATGCTCATAATGTACAATTAATATTTTTTAAAATTGAATAGTTAAAAAAGTACAAACATAATCCCAGACTTCAAGTTGTCTCGAAAGAGTGTGATCAGAATTCATATACGATTCCCAGGGGTCCATCAGTTGATGGATGCATTCCCTGGTGAATCAATAGGAAAACAATCACAACTGTAATCAGATAGCCCCACAGCAACCTACTTTCTCAATGATTCAATATACAACCATGCTTGTGAAAAGAAATAATATAACTGTTAGGTTCATGTAGGTTACGCTGACGGGACTCCCACTGGATAAGATTAAAGATGACTTTTGGCTCAACTAGTTTCGCGCTTGGCGCTTCATCTGGAGCATAAAAAGTTTATCTAATAAGAGATAGAATACACAGTAGGATTAGAAAACCTATCTATACATGTAATTTTCTTTTTTCATCCATTAGTGTGTTGCAACAAATATATGTAAAGTGAATTCCACTTACATAGTAGGTGCCAACGGTTTGTACGTTTACAGTATCAAGGTATTTTCCCCCGAGGGGTCCAACAGGGCTGAAACCCTAAAATCAGGGAGGCCCTTTAATGAGTAAGGGTTATCACTACAGCACCGACATTCCCTCCAGACGGTCAAGACTGCACCAGGCTAGCACGGGGGCCTGTATGTAAATGTGAGGAGAATATTAAAGTATAATGGGTCCTATACTTAAGTCAAGGTATGGTGTAAGGTTATGGTATTCTAATTACCTGAAGGTATAGTAGGTTTAGGCACAGTGTCCAGAAAAACATTCACATTGATAGAGATGTTGTACATCTCATCAAATCAATAGAATCTTTTATCATATAGGACAGGAAAAATTGTTTGCGTAGGAGGCCGCTGCATCTAGCATAGGGTACCATGCAATGGTTACTACGTTCATCCGGATACATAGGTACATCCAATCATGATCCCCAATGCTGTAAAAAATGAATAAAAATGAAAGTAAAAGGCATATGTCCATAAAGATGAGTGACCCCAAATTGGAGTTTATATGGTATCTATATCAAGGGGATCTACAGGTGTAGCTGTCTGGTGTAGGACTTACCAAGTCTGGCCTGATATGGTAAAAACGTCAGTGCTCCGGAGGGTCCGTCTGGGCTACTAGTGGACTATGCTGTGCAACCACCTCCTGCCCGTCCTTTATAGGATACCTACAGGTCCCAATTGATGGCGTCCGTCTACACACCCCACCAAAACGGCGGCGTGTGACTTCATCAACCCGGCTAGGCCACCGCACATGCGCGGACACTCCCCCCCGAGGATGCGTCTCCCGGGCGATGGAGGCGTCACAGGATGTGAACGTCCACCAATCCGGGACCAGGGGGAGGAGGATGCAATGACGCGCCAATGTGACAGCGGGAAGGGAGCTCACCCGTAGGGTGAACTCCCGCGCCGTAGTGTCCAACCTCCAAGGCAGATCACAAGGGATCATGCAATGAGCAGACAACCACGGCGCCTTCAGCCGCATGCCAGCCCAACGGCACAGATGTCCGAACCGCCTGGAGGGTCAGAAGGGGAAGAGCGACAACCACTCAAAAGCATTGGCAGAATGTTGGACCCAAAGAGGGAAAAAAAAAAAAACAACACTTTAAGACCGGGCCTCTTTTTGGAGTTCGGTAGTTACAAGTTAAAAATCAGTTTTTTTTGCTATAAAATTACTCAGAACCCCCAAAACATTATATTTTTTTTTCTAACACCCTAGAGAATAAAATGGGGGCTATTGCAAAACTTTGTCACACCGTATTTGTGCAGCGGTCTTACAAGCGCAATTTAAAAAAAAAAAAAAAAATTCAGTTTGAGTGAATAAAACAGCAAAGTTAGGTCAATTTTTTTCCATATTGTGAAAGAATGTTACGCCAAGTAAAAGGATACCCAACATGTTATGCTTAAAAATTGCGTCCACTTGCGGAATGGGGACAAACTTTGCAACATAAAAATCTCCATTGGCGACATTTAAAAAAATTCTACAAGTTAGCAGTTTTGAGTTACAGAGGAGGTCTAGGGCTATAATTATTGCTCTCACTCCAACGATCGCGGCGATACCCCACATGTGTGGTTAGAACACAGTTTTCATATGTGGGCAGGACTTACGTATGTGTCCGCTTCTGTGCGCGAGCTCGCAAGGACAGTGCGCTTTAAAATTATTATTTTTTTTTTTAATTTTTACACCTTTCTTTTTTTAAAAAAAAAAAAAATGTTGATCACTTTTTTTTCCTATTACAAGAAATGTAACACATTCCTTGTAATAGAAAAAAGCATGCCAGGACCTCCAAAATATGAGATCTGGGGTCAAAAAGACCTCAGATCCCATATTTACACTAAAATGCATTAAAAAAAAAAAAAAGAAATACCAGGGTTATAGTAGCTATCTGCTACTATAACAACGGTATTCCACTTCAAACTGCTGTCGTATTATGACGGCGGGCGGTCTGGAAATGGTTAAGGACTACCAATAGGTCCCAGTTAGGCGTCCTGTACTCCTTCACCGGTCTGTTTTTCGATCGATGTACAGAATCTTGAGATGAGGGGGTCATCCTGCAATCATCTTTCCAAATAAACACTCAAGGCTGGTATTTGTACCTTGATAGTGCTTAATGCACTATTCCTTCTTGGAGAAAATCCAGGATATTTGCTGTACTCTCTTGCATCATCCTTCCCCCTTAGCCATGATTTCCAGACCTTCCTGTATATTGCCCGGGTGACCGGTTTTCGGCTCTGGAGCAAGGTTTTAACTACTTTCTCTAATAGACCTTTCCTTTTCAGGCTCTCCTCTTCAGAAGCCACGCTGAAAGCTTTAGTGTGGCGAATTGTGGGTGCCACAGTGGCCCCTCAAAAAGAAGATCCTGCCTGAGAGGTAGTCTCGAAGGGGGCTGGTCTGTCAGTCTGAGCAGAGTTGAGAACCATGACCTTTTGGGCTAGTATGGGGTCTCTAAAATGAACAGTCCAAGAATTTCGCTAGGACCCTTGGAATAAGGTGAATGGGTGGAAAAGTATATAAGGTTGAACTTCCAGGGATTCTGAAGTGCATCTATTGCTAGGGGGTGATCCCCTAGGTGTAGCGAGAAAAAAAATCTCGAACTTTTGCATTCCTCCTGGATGCGAAAAGATCCACCTCTGGTCTCCCCCAGGTTGGGGCAAGGTTGTTGAACACCTCTTGGTGTAGAGACCATTCCTGATCCAAAACTGATGACTTCTGCAGTATTGGTCTCTTCGCCTTTCAAATGTATTGCAGGGATAGAGCCGAGATTGATCTTGGTCCATCTGAAGATCGTGTGGGCTATCAGCATCAAACTGGGGCTCCTGGTACCCCCGTTTGTTGACGTATGCCACTACGATAGTGTTGTCTGAGCGTATCTGTAGGTGATGACCCTGGATGAGATCCTGAAAAGCCATCAACCCTCCGGCAATGGCTGTTAACGCCTTTCAATTGGAAGAACGTCCTTTCACCTCCACAGTCCACCTGCCCTGAGCCCCACGGTCTTGTAGGTGGACTCCCCAGCCCCAACTGCTGGCGTCTGGTTAGTATGGCTGAGATCGGAAGAACCCATGGCATTCCTTTGCAAAGATTCTTCTTGTCATTCCACCACCATAGTGATCGCTTTACACTGACATGGATTGACATCCTTTCTCCTACGTTCACTGACAGACGCAGCTCTTCATTACGTGTGGGGTTTATGCTTGTCCAACTAGGAGTTAACTAGGCAGGGAAAAGAAACAGCTGGCCCCTCCCATGGGGCTGTCCTCTCTTCCCACATAAACCCTCTCCATAGCCTAGCTCAGCAGTTTCAATGCCTAGTTTGCAAGGAGTTGACCTGGCTTCCCGTTAGGGGAATTGCGGTCCTGTTTGTGACCATTTTTTCTTTATTCTCTCTTTACTTTTATTTTATTTGACTTCGATCAAGCATCGATCTGCTATCAAGAAGCCCGCCGGGGCATAGAGAGTCCATGGGCTCTGTACTTTGCCCGGCCTGGCCGACCGATGTGAGCCAGTCCCGCCGTATGGGGACCCACCACATAGTGCCCGTTCCGTGCGGGTGGCATGGGGTGATCCCCACTTACGCCCAGCCCCGGATGCGATTTTCACGGCAGCACAGTGGTGTAGTGGATAGCACTTGCGCCTGACAGCAAAATGCTTACTGGCTCAGGTTTTAGCCATGACCTCCCGGCCTGAAGTTTGCATGTTCTCCCTGTGCCTGCGTGGGCTTCCTCCTGGTGCTCCGGTTTCCTCCCACACTCCGAGAGCATACGTCGAAACGGTTCGCTGCTCGCTATCCCTTTGAGGAAAACTTTTTTGTAAAAAAACGGAAGTCGCCTGTGGTGGTCCCGCTGATAGCTCGCCTTAAGGCGACGACCATTCCTCTGGAAGGGGTTCCTTCCTTCGAGGACCCCACTGGCAAAAAGACAGTAGCACTGTTAAAGTCGCTCTTCCTGGTGGCAGGCTCTGCGACCAACCCTGACGTCCGCCATGGCGGCGCAATATCTGTCTATGCGTATGGCGGAGCTCCAGAATGTTCTGGACTGCGGCTGCCTAATGGATACACCGCAGGGGGCTGAATTTTTGCTCCAAGGTTTCAAGTACCTTGGCGATGCGGCCGTTGATTACTGCCCATGTTATCCAGGATAGCGGTGTTGCCGTATCCTCAGACGGGTACTCTGGTTGCATTTTGGTCCGGTGACCATGCTTCCAAAAAAGGTCTCGTAGACCTTCCCTTTCAGGGTGGACGTCTATTCGGTCCACGGCTGGGTGAGATCATTAAGGACTTCACAGGAGGCAAGTGCACCTTCCTCTCAAAGCCCCGGAGGCGTGAGTTTCGCCGTAGACAGGGGTCCCCTACCTGGGGTTGGAAGAGATTATTTCACGCCCCGGGCGCAGCGGGTAAAAGGGACCCACACCGGTGAGGTCGCTGCAGGGGCCGGGTATTGGTAGGGGCAGCGCAAAACCGAAAAGGCGGAGGACAAACCTCAGCCTGATGGGTTGCTCCCACCAGGGTTTTGGGTGGGGGGGGGGGGGTCGTTTGAGTTCGACCCTCTGCCCCCATTCAGGTTCTTCCCTTCGACCTTAGGGCTTCCGCAGGCGAAGCATTCTCGAACCAAGGGGTGATCGTGCCAGTGCCTCCAGCGAGTGTGTCGAGGTTTTTACTCAAATCTGTTCGTGGTCCCCAAAAAAAGGTGGGGGGGGGGGGGTCGCCCAGTACTGGACCTGAAGGTCCTGACCTGGTATGTTAGGGCGTGGAAATTCCGGATGGAATCTATCCGCTCGGTTGTGGCCGCCCTCCATCAGGGGGAATTTCTGGCATCTCTTGACATCAGGGTTGCATACCTCCATGTACCCATTTGTCCACGACAGTCGTCTCCTTCGATTCGCAGTAGGAGACGTCCATTATCAATTTGTGGCACTCCCTTTCGGTCTTGCCTCAGCCCCTCGAGTTTTCACAAAACCGGTATTAGCGTGGCTGCGACAGAGAAGCATTGCGGTAGTAGCCTACCTAGACGACCTGCTCCTGCGAGCGGAGTCCGTCTCGGCTCTGGTAGAGCACAATGACTCGCTGCAGGACTTTAGCTGGTTGCTCTACCTGCAGAAGTCGACAGTGTCTCCACCTCGTCGCCTGGAGTATCTGGGCCTGATTCTGGACAGGCAAGGATTTCCTTCCTCTAGCCAAGTTGCTGTCACTGCAGTCGGCAGTGTGAACCCTCCTGTCGCACAGACGGTCTTCATTACAATTCCACATGCGGGTGCTGGGGCTCATGGTCTCGACTTTTGAGGCAATACCATACGCCCAGAGTCACCCTCGTCTCCTTCAGCGAGCAATCCTGGCTCGGTGGGACAGGTTCCCTCGGTCCTTGGACCTTCTGATCTGCCGGAGCCCCCAAACCTGGGTGTCGCTGACCTGGTGGATTCGGGACTCGGCATTGGTTCAGGGGAAGTCGTTCCTGCCCCTTCAGTGGGTGCTAATCACTGCCCAGGGCCGTTGGTCGGCACAGGAGGCTCGCCTCCCCATCAATGGCTGGAACTGAGAGTTCAGATTGTGCCTGTCTCACCGGACGGTTGAAGGGTCGCCCGATTCAGATTCAGTCGGACTATGCCACGGCGTATTGGGCGGAACGTCACGTTCCGGCACTCTGCCACTTACATTCCAGGTGCGGAAAACTGGCAGGCGGTCCAGACACTGGACCAGGGAGAGTGGTCTCCCCACCCGGAGGTGTTCAACCAGATGTGCCGCAGATGGGGGGACGCCGGACGTGGATCTCTTGGCCTCCCGGTTCAATCACAAAGTGAAGACCTTTGTGTTCAGAACGAAGGATCCGTTGGCAGTGGCCACGGACGCGCTAGTTGCCCCCTGGGGCAGTTATCTTCTGGTCACCTTACCTCTGTTAAAACTTCGACCGCATTTGATACGCAGGATAGTGGCGGGGGGGAATACCAATAATCCTGGTGGCTCCAGATAGGCCTCAGCGCACTTGGTACGCCGACGTGTTGCAAATGGTGTCAAACGCCCTCTGGCGGCTCCCGCTGTGAGACGATCTACTGTCTCAGGAGCCCATTTTGCACCCTGCCTTACCTTCGCTGGCTTTGACGGCCTAGCTATTGAGTCCCAGGTGCTAAGAGACAGGGGAGTCGCTGACTCAGTGTCCCCTACCTTGTTGAGGGCTCGCAAGTGTACTTCTCGCAAGTTTCCTCCGCACCTGAAAGGCTTTTATAGCTTGGTGCGAGGCGGAGGGTCGTAACCCTCGCTCTCACGTAGTGTCCAGGGTTCTGATTTTTTTGCGGCAGCACCTGAGAAAAAACAAAAACAAAAAAAAAAAAACACACAACTGGCCTTGAGTACTCTCAAGGGCTCTGGTGATTCCTTTCCAGAGTCCTTTGGCTTTGCACTCATTGATTCGTACCTTTGTACAAGGTGTGCGACTTGTGGCGCTTCGGGTGAAGACCCGATGGCCCAGTGGGATCTGTTTTTGGTACTTCCTGTACCTCAGGAACCACCCTATGTAAATATCAGGGTGATTCCCTTACAACTGCAGTCGCAAAAGGTGGCTTTTTGGCTGCCGTCACTTCCGCCAGACGGGTGTCTGACTTGCAAAACAAGTATGTGCGCACAGCCACTATCCTCCCAGTAGATGTAAGCATACACAATACAATATACCATATCAGTCAAGATAGAACATATCGGAGATGACATATGAAATTGGCATGTGAAAAAATGACATATATAGAAGTCCATACCACATCACGCAATTGTGAGGTGGCAGTGGAAGTCCATGGAAACTCCAAAGAGAAGCAGCCAATTCCCAAGAAGCTGAACCGGGCTTCAAAGAACTGTAAAGACAAGGAAGAAGGGAGGCGCCTCTAAGTGCAGTATTTAAAAACACATTTATTGCAAGATAGGATTAAAAACACTCACAAGACTGATGAGTGACAGCAAAAAGAACCAGTCCATGGGTGGCGTCACAATCGCTCTGTGCGCTGTCTTCTTACACTGCGGTGACTGTCCGCTCGTCAGTGGATACAGATGGTGGAGCCGGCTTATGTCCAAAACAAGGCTTGAGCCGCAGGAGACCAGGCGCAGGCGGGTGACGTCACTACAATGCGACGCGTTTCATTAGGCGACCGGCCCAGTTGACTTGAGAGCCGTGCCTCTTCCTCAGGCAAGGACTGTTACAACTAGAAGCGTGCTGTATATATATTGGCTAAAAACGGCAGGGGGCGGAACAAGCGGATGGGTGACCTCACTAGGACAGTACTCAGGATAAGAGGCAGTGTGTGCATATGAAATACGAACAAAATAAAGTAATGACTGCAAATGAAAACTAAAAAACAGCCTAGTGGATATATTACCATATCCTTATAGTGTAGCGATAAGCGAATATATATCAGCAATGCATATATCTGGCCAGTAATATCGTTAGAACAGTAATGGATATATGAAAAGAATATATATAGAAACTGGGAAGAGAGGAAGTGTATATACTATGAAGACGTAATATGATAAAACCATGAGATATATATATATATATATATAT
>BLSH010096351.1:188585-206994 GCA_018402905.1 Glandirana rugosa | reverse complement strand
GAGAGAGAGAGAGAGAGAGAGAGAGATATATATATATATACATATACATATATATATATATATATATATATATAGAGAGAGAGAGAGAGAGAGAGAGAGAGATAGAGGAGTATGTATAAGGAGAAGGGGGATATCAACTGGGATGTATACATATAATACAATAGGAAATATAATATAAAATATAATATGTCAAAATGGATGCGCGCAGTCTGCATGCAATCAGCACGCCACCACACATGAAAGTATGGAGCATGCTAATCGCATACGCAGGCAACGAGCCTCAAAAGGGAACACTACAGATAGTGCTCCAGGGAGAAAGGTATATGGAATATAAATGGAAAAAGATATAAGGAATATGAAAATGAAAAAAAATGGTGCATATGCATAATGTGTCAAACAAACACGTGCACTGCATATGCGAATCGCATGCTCACTCAAAAGAATGAGGCAGGCGAATCGCATAAAAAGGCAACATGCTCTTAAAAAGGACACCATATGTAGAACTAGGGGGCCCATTGGGAAGAAATGATATTTTAAAATGATATTTTAAAAAATAATGAATAATAAAGATGCAGAATTACAGCCGATATAGGGATAATGATAAAGCATGGGTCTACAGAATCTAGGAGGTTTCAATGCTTTCACTTAGGCCACCAGGTGAGAGAACATCTAACGTTAATATCCAAAAGGTTTCACGAGCGCAGAGTTTTTTGAACCGTTCTGCTTCAGACATTGTAGAGGCAATCTGCTCGATAACCCAGACCCTCAGGCCCTGCGTGGACTTTGTGTTTCTCCAAAAAGTGTCTGGGTACACTATGGTAATCCTCTCCTTCAATGAGCCTCCGGTGTTCACCAAAGTGACACCTTAAGGGTCGAATAGTGCGGCCCACGTACAGTAAGCTGCACGGGCACGTGAGGCCATACACCACAAAGTTGGAAGAGCAATTGTAAAACTGATTAAGTGTGTATGTTTTGCCTTTTGTTTCAAATGAGGATTGGCCATGATCAACAAATGCGCAAGTGTTAGAGTGCCTTACGGCATTGGAACATCCCTACCAAAGGAATTAGGGTGGGTATGGTGGATTCTGCCCTAGAATCTTTGAGTTTGCTAATGGCGCAACGGAGACGGGGGCGTGATCGGCCGCTAATGTGAGCAGGCGGGCGTAATGCGGATCACCTGAGCTCCAGGATCCTGATGGAAGGACCGGACACTGACTGAAACACATGTCCAGGAAACGCTGAACAGCGAGGAGGACGCTGAGGGGTTGCGGAGATCCGGAAAAGAGTGGAGAGAGGGAGAGCGGAGCTGTCACACTGCGCCAACAGATCAGACTCACCGCTGGCTTAGGAGGGGTGGAAGCAACCATACCCCTGGAAGACCGCCCGGAGAAGAGGTGAGGTGAGGCTCCCTGAGTGGTGACCTTGGTTGGAGGAGGCTCCGTATAGGAGCTGGTGGCAGTTTTACTCCCCATGTGGCCAAGGGGTAGGGGAGAGATTGAATGATCCGGGAAAAGTGTTGAGCTGGATCTCAGGTGGATCTCTCTCCCCCCCCCGCACAGGATCTAGGCAGGAGTGTCTTGATGAACTTTAAATGAAGGGCTGAATATTGAAAAAGCTTTCCGTGGATCCTGATCCGGAATGTGAATGAGTTAATGCTATGCATCAGGAGGTGTAAAGATAACTCGGTCTAATCTGGGACGGTTTGTTAAAAGAGCTAAAGTTTACTCTGCTCTTTTGGGCGAAAAAGTCGCACAGAATCGCACTAATGTCTGATAGATAAAGTTTAGAATATCCGCCCCCCACTCTCACTGCCTGCCACTGCTGGGCCATTTATGGACTGACTTGAGCCCCTCTCCCCTGCTGATTTTAATGCCTTTGGATGCCTCCTTTTCCCCCCTTCTTTCTTTTTACTAATGATTACCATCTACATGAAGATTACTCTTTGGGTTGACCTTTCTGATCCTTTGACTCGCTCCCCTTTTCTTTTCTTTTGTTGCCATATTGAAATCTGGAGACCCGAGCAGGAAATATGTCAAAGAAAAAGGGAGATGTTTCAGTGTCGCATGAGACTGATACCCCACAAGCCCAGAAAGGGGTGAAAAACAAAATCAAAGAGACAGCAGCTAAATTGGAGCAATTCTCATAGTTCCTCCCAAAACGCAGGAAAGACACAACTGAGTAGGACATCACTCTCGCCCACTAATCGCACTAAAGGATCGCAGCTACAACAAAGCTTCCAAAACAGCCCCCCTTTTGCCTCTGACAAAGCCTGTCCCACAAGAATCTATAACCTCAGGGGTGCTGGCACTGGAAGAGCCCTCATTGAGAGAGGTATTGGCTGCAGTCAATGAATGTAAACAAGCTCTATCGGAGATGTCGGATCAATTAAATAATATGAGGGAGGAAATGATAATGGTCAGACATGATTTAAAAAAGGTGGGGGAACGGATTACAGAGCTGGAGAGTAGAGTTGGGTTAGCAGAGGATGAGATATTCCCTATGAAAAAGGAGATGGAAAATAAAGAGACAGTCAACAAACAAAACGATCGATTGGAAAATTTAGAAAATCGGCTAAGGAGAAATAACATCCGAATAATTGGACTTCCAGAGAAAAGCGAGGGAACAGATATGGTAGACTTTTTGGAAAAATGGCTCCAGGAACTCATTGGGAAGGAGGAATTTTCCCCCCTATTCGCAATAGAAAGAGCGCATAGGATATTGCAAAGACCATCAGGGGTGGGAGGGATGCCAAGGCCAATAATCATGAAACTTCTTTTTAAGAATAAAGAAAAAATATTACGAAACGCAAGGGAGATGAAAGACGTGATGTTTGAAGGGACCAGGGTCTCATTCTTTCCTGATTTCTCGGCAGAGGTGCAAAGGAGAAGAATGAGATTCATGGACATAAAGAAAAGGTTGAGACAGTTAAATGTTAAATATGCAATGTTGTATCCGGCACGTCCGAGAGTCGCAGCAAAGGGAGCGGTGCATTTCTTTGATGAACCCACTGCGGCTGGAGCCTGGCTGGGAAAAAAATGAGGGGTCCCTATAAATAAATAAGTAGAATAAAAACTACACCTACATTTCCATGGGTATAGGGGCACAAGGGTAGTAAAGGGTCTGGGTCCGGGGTTTTTTTATTTTTTTTTTTGAGCATCAGGAAAAGAGTCGCAGGTTGGGAAGGTGTAAGGTAGAGAGGCACGAGTGCTATCTGCACAGTCTCAAAACCTTGAAGGTCAAAATATAAATATGTATACACCAACTAGGTCACGAATAAGGCCCCTAAATAGGGATGGGGGGAGAAGGGAGGGTAAAACGGGAGGGAAGGTTGGGAAGGGAAAAAAGTCACAATCGGCTATAGAAAAGGTATAAAGCAAAATGGAGGAGGAAATTATATTAATTAGAAACATGGAACAAAATAGAGTAACGGGCCAGGAACAGGTATTCTTCTCTCTTAAACACCAGATTTTCACTGTTTTGAAGCATGTTTATTTGATTTTTGCTTGTTATGTATAATGTATAGAGGCACAACTATTTGCTCATGGAATATAAGAGGGTTGGGGGACTCGTGGAAGAAAATAGCAGTATTTAAAACTGCCTTAACCTTAGGGGTGTCTGTTCTCTGTTTACAGGAAACTCACTTAAAGGAAACAATGAAAAAACTGAAACAGATTTTCCTCAACAATTCAATGCTGTTCATACAGCATACTCTAGAGGGACAAGTATATTAATTCATAGATTGACAGAATTTTACTGTATACAGAGAGAAATAGACAAGGAGGGACGATACATCATGTTACACGGGATCCTGGATAAAACGCCATGTATCTTGATGTGTATACGTCCCTCCCCCATTTAATATTAACGCGTTGAACTGTATATTTGAGTTTATGATGGCTAGACCAGGGGTACCAGTCCTTATTTTGGGCGACTTTAACATGGTGTTGAATACTCAATTAGACAGATTTCCCATAAAAAACAAAAATAGGCAGAATCCATATACATTATTGCATGGAGTATTCAAAGAGACAGGATTAAAAGACATCTGGCGTGAATGCTGTCCACAAGGGAGAGTATATTCATGCTGCTCTAGCACATATAGGACACCCTCGAGAATAGATATGGCGATAGGGAATGATGGATTGGCAAGACTGGTGGTAAAGATTGGGTATGAGGCCCGGGGTGTGTTAGAAAACTCCCCGTTAACTCACTGTGAAGCTGGGACAACAGAGGAATGGGAATGATTGGAGGGTCAATCCTATGTGGTTACGGCTGATCTCTTCAAGGGAGGTCATGGAGTCATTGCAGGAGTTTTTTAAGTTTAATAGCCCGACAGCAACACGGGGAGTGGTCTGGGACACTCTTAAAGCTTACCTGAGAGGCGTGATTATCCAGCAAATCTCTAAAAAAAAAAAAATCTACTAAAGATGAGGAAATTAATACAATGAGAGAAGTTTTGGAAATAGAGAAGGAATATGTAGAAGATCCGTTAGTAGAGAATTTAATTAAGTGGACAGAGGCCCAAAAAATATATCAAACTATAAAAAAAAAAAAAAAGCCGAACAAAAAAGAGATCTTTTTTGAAACAATATTATGAAGAAGGGGAAAATACAGGACACCTGTTGGCTCTCTTGGCAAGAGCTCAGAATAATGGTGCATTGGTAAAGATGGCTATTGGGGACGGAGCTGGGACAGTCACCAGGTGTCCAGGTGAAATGGTAAAAGTGTTTAAGGAGTATTACTCCAGTCTGTATAAATCAGAGATGGATGGGGGGGGGGGGGGTGAAGAAATTACAAAATTCCTACAGAGTATAACAGTCCCACGTATGTCAGATAAAGATAGAGAGATGTTAGACCTACCAATTACCCTAGAGGAACTACAAGAGGCAGCAAGAAACTCGGGGAGGGGTAAGGCGCCTGGTCCCGATGGGTTACTGAGTGAGGTTTATGAGGAATATGGGGTTATATTGCTCCCCGAGTTGGTACAGGTACTAAATGAAGCTCTGGAAAAGGGTAGGCTACCTATGTCCATGTCGGAAGCTACAATTGTAGTAATACCGAAAGAAGGGAAAGATCCAGCACTGCCCGCATCCTATAGACCAATATCGCTGTTGTGTGCAGATATCAAGCTGCTGGCCAAAGTTTTGGCTAGCAGATTGAGTAAAGCAATTCATGGGGTGATTCACCCGGACCAATGTGGCTTTATCCCTGGCAGAGCAACGTCGTTAAATATAAGACGACTATTACTCAACTTACAGTTGCCAGTGGAGGGAGCAAGAACAGGAGCAGTACTGTCCCTCTATGCTGTTAAAGCACTCGACAGATTGGAATGGAAATATCTATGGAGGGTATTAGAAGAGTTTGGCATTGGTCCAACATATGTAAGATGGGTGAAGACATTGTATACGGAACCGAAGGCGAGGGTGAAGATCGGGGGGAGGGGGAGACCTCGGACTATTTTTTGTCACGAGGTACAAGGCAGGGGTGCCCGCTCTCCCCCCTGCTCCTCGCCCTGGCAATGGAACCTTTAGCCATTGCCATAAGAACATCCAGGGCAGTAAAAGGATTTAAAAGAGGGACACAGGAAGAGAAGATCTCGCTATATGCGGATGATATGCTATTATATTTAGGTGATACAGGCCGTTCGTTGGTAGCAGGGATGGAGATTATACAGAATTTTGGAGGATTTTCAGGGCTCCTTATAAATTGGGAGAAATCTGCTCTTCTTCCGCTTGGTAACGAGGGTCAAGAACTCCCAGATAATATTGGACAGCTTCAGGTGGTAAAGTGCTTTAAATACCTGGGGGTGAAAATAGCTGTGGATCCTGGGTTGTACATACAAGACAACTTAGAACCATTGCTAAAAACATTTAATTATAAATGTAAGATCTGGAAGCGGCTACCCCTCTCGATAGTGGGCCGGTGCAATTTAATTAAAATGATCTGAATGCCCCAACTACAATATATTTTGCATAACGCCCCACTATGGATTCCAGGGGTGTGGTTTAAGAAAATAGAAATCCTCTTTAGAGAACTTATATGGAAAAAAAAAACCCAGAATACATTTAAGAACATTACAACTCCCTAAAGATAAGGGGGGATTGGCGGTACCACACCCCTGGAGCTATATTTTTAGCATCCCAGCTACAACATATGGGGGGGTGGGAAAGGG
This sequence comes from Glandirana rugosa, assembly GCA_018402905.1. NCBI lineage: Eukaryota > Metazoa > Chordata > Amphibia > Anura > Ranidae > Glandirana > Glandirana rugosa. The sequence goes on along the minus strand of BLSH010096351.1, from coordinate 200,822 downwards.
GAAATGACACCACTTGCTATAGTTCCCGAGCTGCATTGGTCTATACACCCCATGAATCGTTAACTGAGGCGTTAGAGGCAGAGTCGTTGGAGAAAGAAAATCAATACCCTTTGGGTAAATTAATGGTGAAAGTGTGGAAGAAGGCGAAAGAAATCTTTGGATATACTGGGTTCACAAAATATTCTCCAATCTGGGATAAAAAAGTTTACATGAGATAGAGGGATTAGATAACTAACTGGAAGCAGAAAGGGGTAGTGAGGCTCTCGCAGATTTTCTCGGCAGGGAAATTAAAATCATTTCAAGATCTAAAACAGGAATACGGTCTCTTAAACAAGAACTTTTACCAGTACTTGCAGTTGAGACATGCACTAACAACTCAGTTTAAAGATAAAAATCTGGGATGGAGTGAATCTCCTCTGCTGGGTGGGTTGGTGGAGTCTCCCGCACTAAAGGGGGGGTCATCTCCGAAATGTACAAGAAAATGAGCTGGGAGATACTAGGGGAGGCAACACATCTGCCCAGCAGGGAGAGATGGGAGGAAGATGTGGGAGAGCTCACGGATATTCAGGGGAAGAGGAATATACTGTCATCAGTAAACCAGCTGTCCCTCTCGGGAGCACAGAGGACTACTCAACTACATATTATACACAGAACATATTATACCCCAAAAAGGTTATTTCAGTTTGGAAGAAGGCAAGATGAAACTTGCCCCAAAATGTAAAACCCAGACGGGGGATTTGATACACATGCTCTGGAGATGTCCCAAGCTACACAGGTACTGGGAAGGGGTGCTGAGGGTGATAGACTAAACGTTTCAGGTGACATTGCAAAGAGACCCAGTGCAGTGTATATTGGGATATACCGAGCAAAATATGGGAGGAAAACAACTGCGTCTAGCGATCATGAGATGCTTGTACCTGGCGAGGAAAGAGATTGCGAGAAAGTGGATAAAACCAAGGTCACCTACAGTAGAGGAATGGATACAGATGGTTAATTATGCAATAAGGGAAAAAATAGACTATACAAAGAAGGGAAAAAGGGATTATTTTGATAAGATATGGAAAAAGTGGTTGAACTCCCCAGGACTGGTACCCAAATATATTGAAATATAGAACTCTTATTAAGAGAAGGGGAATGAAAGAAAGGAAAAAGAAAGGAAAAAGAGGAAAGAACTTTTTGTAAATGCTTCATACCTTCGTTTGATAAAAAAATATAGGGGGAAGGAAGGAGAGTAAAAAAAGAGTCCTTACAGCAATGTAGGCTGGGAATTGAACATTTGAAGGTATATGTGATTAATGTTTATACAACTCCCTTTTGCATTTATTATTTGTATTTGTAAAAGAAATGGAAAAAATTAATAAAAATCATGTGAATGTAAAAAAGAATCTGAGTTTGCTAGGCGCGATCCTCCCTTTAAGGTTGGGAGCTCTGCGGTAAGTCACACAAGACTCGGGAGGTAGTGTGTCTCTAAGATGGGGATCCTGTAGTAGGACGTTCCAATGTCTGGAAAGTATGTTTTCCATTTTTTTATGTTGGGAGTGAAACGTGGTGATGAAGCGGAGAGAGTGGTTTTCTACATCACGCTTTTTGGGAGATTTTTTTGCTTTATATGACTCAAAAGCCTCTTCCACCAAAGCATCAGGATAGGCTTTTTCCAGAAACGTTGTTTTCAGAAGAGTACCCTGGGTAACAATCATTCAAAGCTGTACAGTTGTTCCTCAACCTGCAGAACTGCCCCTTCGGAATGTTGTTTATCCATGGGGGATAATGGCAACTCTTATAATGTAGAAAGGAGTTGCCCGCCATGGGTTTAGTATAGTTATGAGCTAGAATGCTCTCTCCTACATGGGACAGCTCCAGGTCCAGAAATGCCAAGGTACTGGAACCTCGAGACATGGGTAAAGGATAGGCCATGGGGGTTATTGTTGCAATGATCCACGAACCTACCAATGAGGTCTGGGGAACCATCCCAGATAATTATATTGTCAATATATCTACCGTAAAAGACGATGTTGGCCAAGAAGGGATTGTTGATAGAGATATACTTCTCCCAATACCCCAATGGCAAGGTTGGCATAGGAGGGTGCGAAATTTGCCCCCATGGCAGTACCCTGTGTCTGCAGAAAAAAAAAAAAAAAATCACCATCAAAGCAGAAATTATTATGTGTTAGGCAAAATAGGGTGGCCTCCAAGATGAATTTCGCCTGTCTGGAATTCATCATTGGGTCCTCGGCAAGGAAGTATTCCAGAGCCATGAGTCCATACTCATGGGGAATGGAAGTGTAGAGGGAGCAGACGTCCAGGGATAGCCACATGTACGTGGGTTCCCACCTGTAGTTGGAAAGGAGCCCTAACAGATGGGACCCGTCACGGATGTAAGAGGTCAACTCTGCAACAAGGGGTTGTCGATGGGTGTCGACATAATGGCTAAACCCAGAAGTCACGCTCTCCATGGCTGCCACAATAGGTCTGCCAGGAGGATCCTGCAGGCTTTTATGTATTTTTGGAGGTGATAGAACTTTTTAAGAAGAAACGAGGCTTGTTTTATTTATGATTCAGTTAGCCAAAAGCAGATTTGGCTAGTGTGTTGGCTTCTTGGGCAAATTGTGCAGTAGGGTCTGATCGCAATGGTTTATAAGTGATGCGATCCGCTAAGTCCATTGGCCTCGGCCACATAGTCTTCCCTATTTTGGATAACGATACCACCTCCTTTATCGGCTGCTTTGATCACGATGTTGTGTGTTTTACCTAGTTCATCAAGTGCTAGTATTTCTGCAGGAGATAGATTACTTGATTTTTTAGAGATGGACTCAGTTTTTTGAAATCGGAATATACCAGCCTGTAGAAACTTTCAATATATGGTCCTTTCGATTGGGTAGGGAAAAAAAATGGATTTCGGTTTGAGGGAAGAGTGTACAATGGGCGGGGAGGTGGCCAGATGTTGGGTATAAAGGCATAAATTGTCAGGATCGGTAGATCGTACTTCCAAGTTTTCAAGCACATCATTGCCGAGATCAAAGATCAGTTCGTTATCAGGAAGAGCAGGAGACTGTACACTGAGTGTATTATTGCCATCTTTTGTATGGAAGTGCCTACGTAATGTAAGCTTTCTAATATACCCGTTTAGGTCTTTGAAGAGCTGGAAGGAATTTGGTTTATTTGTAGGGGCAAAGTTGAGGCCACGGCTTAACAGGGTTGTTTCTGATGTGGACAGTATGTGAGATAAGTTCAAGATCTTTGTCTGCGGAGCTTGGGGACGTGAAGGTTTGTTTTTTGCTCGTCCTCTACAGCCCCTCCTGAAAGTTTTCTTTTTCTGGGTTGGGCGAGGGGAGGACTGTGCACTAAAAAAAAAGAGGCTTGTCCAGTTACGGTGGTGGCATGATGATCAGCGGGCTGCCCACATAAAACCTCTGGCGAAAGGTTCTTCAGTCTAGGTGGCACCGCGAGTGTCAGCTGATCATGGTTATTATTGCAAACAGAGGGTGTCAGATGTTGGCACGAAATTGGTACGCGTATGATGAGGGATATGGTCTGTAAGGTCTGGAGGATGGTTTTTTGGTAGCGGGGGATGACTCCCTATTTTACTACCAAACGGTTGTGGGGTTTTTTTGCTGGAGAGGGTGGAACAAGAATGTGCTATTGGGTCTTTGTTATAGAATTGATTCAGTGCAGTCAGCCGATTAGATTCTTGAGAAGCAGATCTCTTTGACTTGGCAGCACTATCGTGCAAGTCTTCCTACCTGGTCCTGCATAAGGACAAGGCAGTCTTGCGACCCCCTTCCTTCCTTCTGAAGGTGTTTTCTTCTTTTCACATTAATGAAGATATTGTTCTTCATTCTTTGTGCCCTCGTCCATCACACCCAAATGAAATTGAGTTGCATGCCTTGGAAGTAGTGAGGGCCTTATGAATGTATTTAGCTGCTACAGCCTTTTTTTTCGGAAGGCTGATGCCTTATTTGTGCTGACAGGGGGTCCACGCAAAGGCTTGGCGGCCTCCTCGGCTACTACTTTCGTTGGAATAGACAAACCGTGACACACGCATATTCTTTCAGGGCAAGGTTCCCCTTTTTTGGTCACAGCTCATTATACCTGGGCTGTTGGCACTTCCTGGGCTTTTAGACACCAGGCCTCGGTGTCGCAGGTGTGCAAGGCGGCCTCTTGGGCCTTGGCACACACTTTCTCTAAGTTTTATAGAATTATGTGCTAGCATCTTCGGATGCTGCCTCTGGCCACAAAGTTTTGCAGGTGGCAGTGTAGGCGCGTCCGGCGCCTCCTTAGAAGGTCTGTTGGGTACAGTTATTGTTTACCCACCTCTTTTTGACACAGCTTGGGGACATCCCCACACGTAATGAAGAGCTGCATCTGTCAGTGAACATAGGAGAAAAAGGGATTTTATTAAAACTTACCATAAAATCCTTTTCTCCGAGTTCACTGACAGACGCAGCAACCACCCCTCTGTTTTCTGTACGGCTTGTGTACGAACTGCTGAGCTAGGCTATGGAGAGGGTTTATGTGGGAAGAAAGGACGGCCCCATGGGAGGGGCCAGCTGTTTCTTTTCCCTGACTAGTTAACTCCTAGTTGGACAAGCATAAACCCCACACGTAATGAAGAGCTGCATCTGTCAGTGAACTCGGAGTAAAGGATTTTACGGTAAGTTTTAATAAAATACCTTATTCCTCTAGATCCATGTTCTTTACCTTCTCTAATAAGCTTTGTAGATCTCTCTGATGAAAATTAGCCCATTGTACGGCCAGTATTGCAGCAGTCATCAGACCTATGGCTGACATTACTTCCCTCACAGTGCATTCGCGATTCCACTGGAGGTAGGACATCCTCTGCTTCAGCTTGGCTATTTTCTCCTGTGGTAGCAGTATCCTCTGTTCTTTTGAATGTATGGTGTACCCCAAGTAGTATTGTTCAGGGTTGGTTTTGGATTTGACTTTTCCTGATTTATAATCCAACCTAACTGCTTCAGGCTTCTCTGAGTTATTTCCAGGTCTCTTTGGAGCTGTTCTTCTAAATCAGCCACCAGGAGCAGGTCGTCTAGATATGGAATAATTGTGACGCACTGCAGTCTCAAAGGGGCTAGGGATTCTGCCAAGACCTACCTTTGTAAAAATTCTCAGAGGCGACGAGAGTCCGAAAGGAAGCGATTTGCACTGGTAATGAAATGTTTTGTCTGCTACTTGTATCGCCAGTTGCAGGAAGTTCTGATACTCCCTTCTTATAGGAATATGTAGATAAGCGTCTTTTAGATCTAAAGTTGCCATATAGGTGTTTTTATGTAGAATGTTCCTTATGGAGTAAATAGATTCCATATGGAATTTTTTGTACCGAATGGAGTGGTTTAAGGGCTGGAGGTTCATAATCAGTCTGAACTTTCTGGACGGTTTTTTTAATCACAAACAGTGGCCTTGTTCCTGCTCTGGGACTGGACAATACTTCTTGGTCCACCATTTCCCCGATCAGAAGAGGCAGGGCCCTGGCTTTTTCTGGATCCCGTGGTAGTTTTGTGGCCAAAAACCTGGAAAGTGGATCCTTTTGAAACTCCAGAGCGCAGCCCTTTTTTATGATGTTTAACACAAATTCGTTGGACGTTATTTCTTACCACTATAGGAGAAAGCTCAACACACACTCTCCCCTCCCCCCCCCCCCCGCACTGGAATCCTGGCATCACTGCGGCTTTAGGTCCTGACTGGGGCAGTTAAAAAGGTTTCATTTGCATCCGGACCAGTGCTTTTCTTGGTCTAAACTCTATTTTTTTCCGCTTTTTTGTGGACGAAAAAACCTTTGAAAATCTTTTTTGCGGGAAAGGATTTTGTCTTATCCGCTGTTCTCTCTAAAGCAGCGTCCAGCTCCGGGCCAAAGACCAGGTCTCCTGTGAATGGAATACTGCATATACACATCTTTGATGCTGTATCACCTTCCCAAATCTTCATCCAGACCGACCTTCTGGCTGCCACCGAGAGGGCTGCTGACTTTGCTGCAAGCTTGACAGACTGAGGAGTCTGCTACAAATCCTACCGCCTTATAAAGCATAGGGAAGGACTTCAATAGCTCTGCTCTTGGTGTGCCTGCTACCAAATGTTCCTGTAGCTTGTTTAACCAGAACCCCAATGCCCCCCCCACCCTCGCGGTCCAGTTCACGCCGCTAGTCCGGTATGCTGGACGCTGGTTGGGAGGTTTGTAGGCCCAGCTTTGGCCCTCCTCTTCCTCCATGTACCCTGGGGACCCAGAACCGGAAGTCCCGGCGAGCACCGGTGATGCAAGTTCCTCCGGAAGGGATGCGGACGCAGTCTGCGGCCCCCAGGAGTCAGCGTGGCCCAAGCCCGAGATACGGCCTCCATGACCCTCAGCAAAATCGACCACCAGTAGCCCCAGATGCTGCCACATGCCCAGTTCCTTGGGGTACCCCTACCATCAGGCCCCTGATCCTCACCGGATGCTGTTAGAAGGCAAGAGCGGGTCGGCTCCTATCTGCTGGATGGTACCCAGTCAAAAGGTGAGGGACTTTCCCCCTGCTACCTCCACACTGTGCTTTCAGGCAGCCCTGAGAGAAGCCCCCCGTCACAAGGTCATTAGGTCCCTTCAACAACGTGCTCCTCTGACGGAGGAAACACAAATGACTGACCATGAGCTGGAGGGACCTCCTTTTGAACTGTGTGGCGATGTGTTTCCTGTGGTGGTGGGAGGAGCTCCATTTCTCAGGGCTGTCCTGGAAGACAACTGGGGAAAAATAGTTACAACTTATGTAGGATTTTGTTCAATCACTTTTTGCACTTCATTAGGTATACCCAAGGGCCTTTTTCACAGTACAATGCAGTAACTTTTACATAGCAGTGCTTCTAAAATGCACCATTCATTTAAAAAAAACAATAATAAATAAATAAAACACATTGCTTTACAGAGCATGTTTGTGAATAGCTGGTTAAGGCCACTGTTGGGTGCTGGCTCCTTAAAAACCGTCTATTCATTGGTTACGCTGGCAGGTAGTTATGGAGCCAGAAACCACTAGTGTCCTTAACCAGTGATAATGCCTCCCCCAGTAACTCCTTCGTGGTCTGCATGCTCCAACTCCTCTTGTGCAGGAACGATGCTACCACTAGAGGGGGAAGAATCTCCATACACAAGTTTAACATGTATATCTGCTGTCTTCGGTGCTATATATTCTCTCTCGTTCAGATTTTTTCCTCCTCTTCAGCACTGAGTGTGAAGTCTGGTCATACAGCCAAGACAGACGATTGGAGGAAATGCACACATCCCCACTCCACATAGCCAGAGACTTGCAGAGCTGTTCTGTGAATAGTTTAGCTCTCTGCTATTCTATGTTTAGCAAACCTCCCACAACACAAAATTCACGCTGGTTTTATCTCAGATGGAGAACTTGTCTGAAGTTATCATGCTGATAACAGAAAAAGGAGAAGGCGAAAGCCACGGACTTAGTGCTTTAGAGATAAGAAAAAATGGATTTTATTAAAACTTACCATAAAATCCTTTTCTCCGAGTTCACTGACAGACGCAGCTCTTCAGGACGTGTGGGGTTTATGCTTGTCCCACTAGGAGTTAACTAGGCAGGGAAAAGAAACAGCTGGCCCCTCCCATGGGGGCCGTCCTCTCTTCCTACATAAACCCCCTCATAGCCTAGCTCTTCAGTTCGTACACAAGCCGTACAAGAACAGAGCACACAGGGGTGGGTGCTGCGTCTGTCAGTGAACTCGGAGAAAAGGATTTTACGGTAAGTTAATAAAATCCCTTTTTCTCCTATCGTTCACTGACAGACGCAGCTCTTCATGTGTGGGGACGTCCCCAAGCTGTGTCAAAAAAAAGGAGGGGTGGGTAAACGCTAACAGTACCCAACTGAACCTCTAAGGAGGCGCCAGACGCGCCTACACTGCCGCCTGTAAAACTTTGCGGCCAAAAGCAGCATCCGAAGATGCAAACACATCAACTTTATAAAAAAACTTAGTGAAAGTGTGAACCGAGGCCCAAGTGGCCGCTTTGCACACCTGTGACACCGAGGCCTGGTGTCTGAAAGCCCAGGAAGTGCTAACAGCCCGGGTAGAATGAGCCGTGACCGGAAAAGGGGGAACCTTGCCCCGAAGAGAATACGCATGGGTCACGGTTTTTCTAATCCAACGAGAAATCGTAGCCGACGAGGCCGCCAACCCTTCGCGCGGGCCCTCTGGCAGCACAAACAAGGCATCAGCTTTTCGAAAAGAAGCTGTAGCAGCCAAGTACACACGTAAGGCCCTCACTACGTCCAAAGCATGCAACTCAAACTCCTTTGGGTGCGATGGGCGAGGGCACAATGAAGGACAATATCTTCATTAATGTGAAAGGAAGAAACCACCTTCGGAAGGAAGGAGAGGGTCGCAAGACCGCCTTATCCTTATGCATGACTAAGTAGGGAGACTTGCACGATAGTGCAGCTAATTCAGACACCCGTCTGGCGGAAGTAATGGCAACTAAAAAGGCCACCTTCTGCGACAGCAGTTGTAAGGAAATCTCCCTGATATTCTCATAAGGCGGTTTCTGAAGAACAGAAAGCACCAAATTCAGATCCCATGGAGCCATCGGAGTCCTCACCCGAGGTGCCATCCTTAATAATCTCATCCAAACGTGGACCAAATAGACGTCCACCTTGAAAAGGGAGGTCAGCAAGACCTTTTTTGGAAGCGTGGTCACCGGACCAAGAACACAACCAGCTATCTGTCTGAGTATGACGGCAAATATCGTTATTCTGGACAACATCAGCAGTAAATCAACGGCCGCATCACAAAAGGTACTTGAACCCTTGGAGCAAAAACTCAGCCTTCTGTGGCGCATCCATCAGGCGACAGTCTTCCAGGTCCTTCAGGAGCTCTTCCATACACTCGGATAAATGCTGTGCCGCCATGGCGGACGCCAAGGCCGGTCGCACAGCAGAACCTGCCACCAGGAACAGTGACTTTAAAAGGGCCTCTGTTCCAGAGGACTGGTCATCGCCTTACTAAGGCATGCTATCGGTGGGTGCAACACAGGCGATTCCCATTTTTTTTTTAAAAGCTTTCCTCAAAGGGATAGCGAGCAGCGAAGAAGAGTGCTGTGGACGCGGCAATTCACGATAAAAAAAAAAATGATCAAAAAAGTCATTGTAGGGATAAGCCTTGGGGGCCCTAAGGGGCCTAGAGCAGGGGTAGGGAACCTGCGGCTCTCCAGCTGGTATAGAACTACATTTCCCATCATGCTTCTTGGAGTAATTGTATCCATCAGCCTTGCAATGCCTCATGGGAAATTTAGTTCTACAACAGCTGGAGAGCCGCAGGTTCCCTACCCCTGTCCTAGAGGACCCACACACATACGCAGCAGACCGCGATTCGCCATCCTGACCCAGTTGCAGTTTAGTGCGAATGCCAGCGATAATGGTAGCAACCAACGCTTATTCGCGCGCAGCCGCCGCCCCCTGATCCCTCTCGCTGTCCGATGGGCCCAGTTCCCCATTGGATAGGTCCACTGGGGTCCCTGAGACCCCCTGAGGCCACTTCCGGCTCAGAATCCTCCCCTGATGAATAAAGAGGGGGATGCTTCTTGGGGGCCTGTTGGGCGACGTCTGCCCGGGGGAGAAATTCGCTAAAGACCGCCCACAGCTGGTCCAAAAAATGCCCCTTGCGCAGATTACGTTTCCTCAGCAGGTTCAGCAGTGTAATCTGCCATTGCTTTCCCCCAGAAAAACTTAGTGACACAGGGAGACTAAGGAGAATGAGGCACCCCCACACTGCCGCACACCACCACCCCACAGTGCACCAGGGAACCCAGGAGGACTGCACCCACCGCCACCAGCTATACTTGCTGTTCCGCTGCCTGTTTCTGGATGGATCGTCAGAAGAGCTGCGCCGCCAGATCACCACCGTTCCACAGAGAAGGGAAATGCTGCAGACACGTGTATTTGCAGAGGCATGCAGTCAAAATGGCCGCCGTTAAACACTAGAGGCCAAAAGAACACCTTCAGGGAACGTGCAGTACCGCAAACGGGCGCTCTAAGCGCTAGAGGGAAAGCCCCATAGGCCCAAAATGTCTGCGGCTACGGCAAAATGGTGGCGGTCAAAAATCGATACAAACGGCCCAGACGATCGGTGCGGTGCGGGGGTGAACAGGAGCTCCACGGGTCACACCAGCGGCTACCCAGCAAGAAATTTTTTTTTTTTGCGGCAGTCGGTCCCCCTTTCCACCCCTAAAAAGAGGGGGTAGGCAGGAACTCACTCACCACTCCGACGAGCGCCGTGGGTAGCCACCCAGTCACAGACCTTCCGCCCCCTCTTGGGCGGTATGCTGCAAGCCAGAAAATCGCCCTTCCCGAATCGCATTCGGGGCTGGATGCAAAGGGGGGGTCACCCCAGGCCGCCCGCACGGAACGGGGACGATGCGGCGGGTCCCCTATACGTCGGGACTGGCTCGCATTGGTTGGCCAGGTCAAGGAAAGTATAGGGCCCATGGACCCTCTATGCCTCGACGGGCTTGATAGAAGATCAATGTCTTGATAGAAGTCAAAAAAGAAAATTAAAATAAAAAAATGGTCACAAACAGGACCACAAATTCCCCAAAAGGGAAACCAGGTCAACTACTTGCCAGCTAGGCATAAAAACTGAAGAGCTATGCTATGAGGGGGTTTATGTAGGAAGAGAGGACGGCCCCTATGGGAGTGGCCAGCTGTTTCTTTTCCCTGCATAGTTAACTCCTAGTGGGACAAGCATAAACCCCACGCGTCATGAAGAGCAGCGTCTGTCAGTGAACGATAGGAGAAAAAAAAAAAAGGGATTTTATTAAAACTTACCGTAAAATCCTTTTCTCCGAGTTCACTGACAGAAGCAGCACTTCATGACTGTGGGGTTTTATGTTCGTCCTACCAGGAGTTAGCTAGGCAGGGAAAAGAAATCAGCTGGCCCCTCCCCTGGGGGCCGTCCTCTTTTCCTACATTAAAACCCCCCTCACAGAGGAGCTCTCCAGTTTGTACACTAGCCGTACCAAAACAGAGCCCAGAGGGGTGGGTGCTGCGTCTGTCAGTGAACTCGGAGAAAAGGATTTTACGGTAAGTTAATGAAATTGCTTTTTCTCCTACGTTCACTGACAGACGCAGCCCTTCATGACTTTGTGGGGACGTCCCCAAGCTGTGTCAAAAAAGAGGGGTGGGTAAACGCAAACAACTGTACCCAACTGAACCTCTGAGGAGGCGCCAGACGCGCCTACACTGCCGCCTGCAGAACTTTGCGGCCAAAAGCAGCATCCGAAGATGCAAACACATCAACTTTGTTAAACTTAGAGAAAGTGTGAACCGAGGCCCAAGTGGCCGCCTTGCACACCTGTGACACCGAGGCCTGGTGTCTGAAGGCCCAGGAAGTACTAACCGCCCGGGTAGAATGAGCCGTGACCGGAAAAGGGGGAACCTTGCCCCGAACAGAATACGCATGGGTCACGGTTTTGCTAATCCACTGAGAAATCGTAGCCGAAGAGGCCGCCAAACCTTTGCACGGGCCCTCTGGCAGAACAAACAAGGCGTCAGCTTTATGGAAAGAAGCTGTAGCAGCCAAGTACACCCGTAAAGCCCTAACTACGTCCAAGGCATGCAACTCGAATTCCTTCGGGTGCGATGGACGAGGGCACAATGAAGGTAGAATAATATCTTCATTGATATGAAAAGAAGAGACTACCTTTGGAAGAAAAGGAGGAAGGGGGGGGTCGCAAGACCGCCTTATCCTTATGTATCACCAAATAAGGAGACCTGCACGATAGGGCAGCCAATTCAGACACTCGTCTGGCAGAAGTGATGGCCACCAAAAAGGCCACCTTCTGCGACAGAAGTTGTAAGGGGATCTCCCTGATCTTTTCATAAGGTGGTTTTTGAAGAACAGAAAGCACCAGATTCAGATCCCATGGGGCCATCGGGGATCTCACCCGAGGCGCCACATGTCACACACCTTGTACAAAGGTACTAATCAGAGTGCGAAGCCAAAGGTCTCTGAAAAAGTATGGCTAAGGCCGAGATCTGGCCCTTAAGAGTACTCAAAGCCAACTGCTTATTCAGACCCTGCTGAAGAAAAGTCAGTACCCTGGAGACTACAAAGGAGCGAGGGTTGTAGCCCTCCGCCTCGCACCAGGCAATATAAGCCTTCCAGGTACGGTGATAAATCTTGCGCATGGACCTTCCGAATATAACGGACCACGCTCCGCCTCCCGATGTTGGGAGCGAGGAAACATCAGAG
>BLSH010096351.1:159024-175528 GCA_018402905.1 Glandirana rugosa | reverse complement strand
CTACCCTGGTGGCAAACAATTCCAACCAGGAGTGTGTATATATATATATATATATATATATATATATATATTATATATAAAAAAAAAGTATAAAGGAAGAAATAAGAAAAAAAAGTTGTATGAGGAGACAAAAAAAACTTTGCTGCATATGCTATACTAAGAGGAGGCCAAGACTGAACTAAATGGGGATGCAATGACAATGAGATAACCCCGGAGCTACCAATTAGATATAAAACAATTGATGTCTAGCTCTATATTAAGCCCCCATGGTGCATGCTTCCCAGTCGATAGATCCAAAATTTTCTCTTCTGGGACACTGCTTGCTTCAAATTGGTGCCCCTCCAGTGGGCTTCCATCTTCTCTATCCCACAAAAGTACAACAACGAGGGGTCCCTATTATGGGCCAGTCTAAAATGGTTGGATAGACTGATCCCTAAAATCCTAATATTATTGAGATGCTCTCTCAAACTGACACTTAACTTTGTTGTCCTTCCCACATATTGGAGCCCACAGGGGCAGGTTAGCAAGTACATCACATGTGTGCTAGCACATGTGATGAACTTGCCAATCTCGAAGACCTCCCCACTAACGTTGGATGAAAAGTGAGTAGTTTTACTTTTTTCTAAATTGTGATGTTTTACATGTGGCACACCTGCCACAACTGAAAAAACCCACTTGGTCCAAGAAGGTGCAAGATTTCTTTAGAGGATTCACTACATTATGTGCCAGTCTTGTACGTAAGGTAGGGGGCTTCTTGTAGATAATCCACAGTTTATGTGGCAGAACCTTCTTCACTTCCTCATCATTTAGCAATATATGCCAGTGTTTCTGAACAAGGTCTTCAAATTGTTTGTACTATCTATCTGTTAAACCTCGTAATGAAAGCCAGACCATAGTCATTATTCTTATTTCTTTTTTTCTTAAAGAGGTCCCTTCTGTTCATATTCGGAACTCGTGTTTTAGTTTTTGTGAGGTCTTTTAGATCGTATCCTTTTTCTTGAAATCTTTCCACCAGTACTTCTACTTGTTTGTCAGTCATTCTTGTCCTGACAGTTTCTCCTTATTCTCACCATTTGGCTTTTCGTTATCGCATTTAGCCAATTTGGGTGATGGCAGCTCCCCATGGGGATGTAACTGTTACGGTCAACTTCCTTGAAGTGTGACTTGGTTGCCAATTAGTTCTTTTTTAAACACAACTAGGTCCAGAAAGTTGATCTCCTTACTATAGGTCACAGAAAATGAGATACCATAGGAGTGGTTACCAAAATATTTCAGGAATTCCTCCAATGATTCCTGCGATCCTGTCCAAATAATGAAAATGTGATCTATATACACCTTTTATATGCCTTAAGGGCAGGTAGAGGTTTTACAAAAACTGCATCTTGTTCCCAGCGACTCATGAATAAATTGGCGACTGAGGGAGCATATTTTTCTCCCATGGCCACTCCGCACTGTCTATAATAATTCTTTTCATGCCATTAGAAATTATTCATAGCTAGCTCAAGAAGTTGTACCAAAAATTAATTTGTTTCCTTTTCATCTCCAGGTTATTAAGGGCCAGTTCCACTGCTTCCAAGGCTTGCGTTTTCTGTATATTCGTGTAAAGTGAATTTACATCTATGCTAGCTAGGATACAATCATCTACTAAGTGGTCCTCTAGCATCATCATCAAATCTTTACTATCTTTCAGTTAAGCGGGGTATAAATGGGTGAGAGCCTGTAAGAAATCAATGTATTCACCTGCCCTCGCAAATAGAGAGCCAATCCCACTCACTATGGGCCTGCCTGGTGGTCTTATCGGATCTTTATGTAATTTGGGTAACTGATAGATGACTGGGGTCATAGGAGCATTTGGTATAAGGCATCTCATTTTTTATTTAGTATCCCTTCTTTGTGGGCTTTCTTGATCAACTTTGAGTTTGGCACAATATTTATTAGTTGGATTTGCTTTTAATAATTCATAAGTTGCCGTATCCTCCACTAGTTTATTTAATTCCTTGATGTAGTCCGACTTCTTGAGGATCACCAAGCCACCACCCTTATCTGCTGGCCTAAATCACGATTTGTTTTTTTTCCAATTATTCCAAACCTTTTTCTAGGTCTTTTTTTCTTCTCATGGGTTTAATCCCCAATTTCTCCAGATCTTGCGTGACCAATGTCTTGAAAGCCTCACAGAAATGATTTGCTAGCTTCAGATTAAAAATTGATTTATTTTTAAGTGTGTTTGTACTCCTTACCCTCTTGTTCTACCATTACTTCTGCCCTTTTTGCATAGTGTTTTTTTTTGTTAATTTTCCTCACAAATTTCTGAATGTCAAGAAATACCTCAAATTTCTTTAAATTCCTCTCTGGCATTACTCAAATTAAAGATCCCTTTTAATTTTCCCTCTTTTGGATCTCTTGCCCCCTCTGCAGCCTCTTGTCCTTCTCTTCTTCCCACCTGGGGTCCTGGTGGTCCATTCATTGGGCACCAGGGTCTTCCTTCCCCTTGGGGGTCCATGTTTTCATTTCTTCTTTCTGTCCCCTGATAGTACCAACCTCTTCCCCTTGCTGAGTTCCCTCTCCCTCTCCATGGGGGTCTCTCATAGTTCCTCATCGGAAAATCCCCTTGAAAGCTCTTCCCTTGTTGATACTTTGGTGAATAATACCTGTAATAATCACCTGTTTCTGGAGGTTCTTCATACCTGCTCCATGGCCTCTGGGCTCATACGGCCTATGAGGAGTATACGCAGGAGCTGGTCTGGGAGGTTCATATTGATTGCCCCTCGGTGTTCTATATTGGGGGGTATTATATTGGAGTCTCTCCACCTTCTGGTAGATAATCAGATCTATTTCTCAATTTTCCTTCCCCTTGTTCATTTTTCCTCACTGGAGTTCTCGGGTAATTGGTAGGGTCTCTCTCCTCTGTGGAGGCTCTGGAGGTTGCTAGTTGTGATTCGGTTTGATCCTGCCATTTATAGACCTCGTTTTGCTTGTAATTGTTGGTGTCTAATATTTCTTAATTTTTTTGTACTTCCTTGTCCAATTTGCCTATGAATTCCTCCATACCGTATATACTCGAGTATAAGCCGAGTTTTTCAGCACATTTTTTGTGCTGAAAAAGACCCCCCTCGGCTTATACTCGAGTATATACGGTACATTAAATAGATTCGATTCAGGTCTCCTAGGAGATAGAATCCAGCAGTGATGGAGGTTTTTTCATTTATTAGGAATAAAAATGTTAATACGGACACATATATTTTTTTTTTTTTTTCTCAAACCAATGAGAGCACTGATTTGAAACAAAATTTTAAACTTAGATGCCCTTGACAAACAAATTAGAACATGGTGGGATGTCTTTACATTGCACAAATATGTTAAAGATGGAATCACCCCCAGGAGGTTAAGATGGGATGTAGCGCCCAATGATATGACAGGGGAGGAACTAGATAAGGAATGTTTTTTTTTTTTTTTTTCTTTCTTTAATGATCTTGAGAAAAAACTACTAGTACTTTTGATTTCAAGAAGGGAGAGAAAGCTTAGGATTCTAGATGCCAACATTAACAACCTCCAAAGAGAAATTGACCCCCTTTGAAGACACAGGAGAGTACAAAGACAAAATGAAGCATCTGGTAGAGCTGGAAAGGGAAAACATGATTGCACGGCGCTTGCAGCAAAAGGTGCAATAAATATAATATATATCATCACTGGCACTCCCGTTAACGTGGTTTGGATGATGCAACACTCTAAAGATGACTGTTTTGCCAAGGATTTTGTACCCAATGCAGGCAATCCCGGTTCGTCTCCCTTTGGCTTTCTTCAAAGAAATGCCATCCTGTTCCGAGAGTTCATCTGGTCACACCGCAGGCCTCGTATCCAACTTAAACTTCTCAACCTGTCCAAGCATAGAAGGGGAGTAGGCCTCCAAGACATGAAGACCTATTATAGTGCAATTCACCTAGCCAGAGTGGTGAAGTGGCACTGCCATGCGGAGTCGAAACATTGGATGGCAATGGAAATGGAGGACTCCAATGGCACAGCCAGGAGCTGGCCATGGATCACCTTTCTCTGCCCAAACATCCTACAGATCGCCCAACCCTGGGGAGTACATTGCGAGTGGTTAGAAACACTGTTTGACATGTCGGTGTCCCGGGTCCCCTCCCCGCTGGTCCCGATTCTGGGTAATCTGGAGTTTGCACCCTGCCTTCAAGGTTCGCATTTCCAGTGGCTAGCTTAGAGTGGGCGGCTATACCTCTGCAACTTTGTGGGGGCAGATAGGCAGCTCTCCCCGCATGCTGGGGTCACTGCCACAGACCCTCCAATAGATTTCTGGAGTGGCTTTCAACTACGTACTCTCTTACGCAGACAGTCACGGACCCCGGGTATATGCCAACAGTTGACGGAGCTGGAACTACCTGTCATCGAGGTGAATCGATTTGTCATAGCCTGTCGGCAATCTATGCTTCACTGGTATGTCCCGCATGAGACTTTGTCCCTCTTTATATTTCTAGATGGGAAACAGACCTGAATATGCACTTTACTGACTCCCAAAGTCCTCCATAGTAACAAGAATCCAGGAGACATGGTACAAAATCTTAACTCCCTGATCCAGAGTCCCCACCATTGTGCATCGCTTCTGTCCCCAAGTCACTAATCTATGTTGGAGATGTGGCACTACGGAGGGTACTATCCTCCCTTTTTTTGGGCATGCCCGAAGCTCGAATTATTCTGGCGAAAAGTAGCACGTGTCATTAGCCACTTCAATACTATGCACTTAGGACACTTTACTACCAGACCAATTTTCAGTTTTCAGTGCTGTTGCATTGTGAATGACAATTGCGCGGTCGTGCGACGCTGTACCCAAACAGATTTTTTATCATTTTGTTCCCACAAATAGGGCTTTCTTTTGGTGGTATTTGATCAGCCCTGCGGTTTTTATTTTTTGCGCTACAAATAAAAAAAGACCGAAAATTTTGAAAAAAAAAAAAAAAAAATTCTCTATTTTTGTCACAAAACTTTGTAAATAAGTCATTTTTCTCTATCACTGGTGGGCACTGATGAGGCTACACTGATGGGCACTGATGTGGCAGTACTGATTGGCACTGATGAGGCACTAATATGCAGCGAAGATGAGCACTGTTAGGCGGCACTGATAAGCAGTACTGAGAGGTGGCACTGATATACAGCACTGATATGCAGCACTGACGGACACTGCTAAGTGGCACTGATGGGCACTCATAGGCGGCACTGGGCACTTATAGATGGCACTGATAGGCGGCCACTGATATGTGGCACTGGTATGCATTGATAGGGGCACTGATAGGGGCACTGGTAGGCATATACACTCATAGGGGCTCATTCCCTGGTGGTCTAGGGTGGCATCTGAAGGTGGCACTAAGTGCCATCCACACTGAGCACTTAGTCACTTACCTGGTGGTCTAGCGGGGTCTCCCTGGTGGTCCAGATCGGCTCCCTGGTGGTCCCTGGTGGTCCTGGGCTGGCACATCCCTGGTGGTCCCTGGGCAGGCTCCCTGGTGGTCTAGGGTGGCGATCCGTGGGAGGGCTGTGCTGATAAATCATCAGCACAAACCCTCCCTGTCAGGGATGCAGCCGATCGGCTCTCCACGCCTCAGGTCTGCAGACCTGAGTACAGGAAAGCCGATAAACGGCTCTCCTGTGTTACACTGTGACCAGCCGTGATTGGTCACGGCTGGTCACATGGTAAAGTGCTTCGGATCGAAGCACTTTACCGAGATTGGTATTGCGGGGGGTGAGACTGACCTCCCACACCACCGATCGCCGCGATGCGCGCCCCCCCGGGCGCGCGGCGGCTTGTTATCCTGAGGACGTCATATGAGGTCCAGTCAGGATAACCAAGCCACTTCCCGGCCGTCATTTTGCATACGGCAGTTGGGAAGTGGTTAGACACCTGACAAATGTGGACGTGGATGGGGGCCCCGGTGGCCTTGTCTGCTTCATCTGTCACCACAGCCAATTAAGAAGTAAGACCACTCTTACAATTCAGTTACTGAATGCAGACAAGGCTTGTATCCCCCTTTCCTGGAGAGTGGAGGTACCACCGTCTAAAGCTCTTTGGTTTTCAAAAATGAATGAGCTGAGGGATATGGAGGATCTCACCGCAACCTTATATGGACGGGAGGAGATTTTCTATGAGACCTGGAACCATTTTGTCTTTACAGATCCATACTTGCAGGAGATGTCGTAATCTGACCAACCCCTTGGGTTTAGTGAGTCGTACCCAGGCGGGAGGCGTTAAAAGTCTCTCCCCCTTTTCTTTCTATTTCTCTCACAATCCATCCGTGGAGGGGTCTTTTCATCCTCCTTCCCGCCCACCCTCCTTTCTTCCACGGTCTACCTTTTACCCCTTTCCTGATAGAAGCTCAGTCTACTGTGGTATTAGTCTATGGCTGATTCCCATATCTTTACCCAATTTCAGATCACCATCCCTCTCTGCCAAACCCACTTCAGGTGGCGATGTCCCCCGAAATTAGTTTTTAGCTCATAACATAACAGAATGATAGATATGTTTGCATGCTTATCATAATCTAAACAATGATTATACATATATTTGAACAAACCAATACCGAATTGTAAATAATTAAAGTGTTTACATAAAGAATACCTTATGTAATACAACTAAAATCAAATAGTACCACTTAATAAATATTAAAGTGCTAAGGTGATAATATGGAAAACCGATTACTCCAAAAAAAATTATTCCAAATTCCACATGAAAGTCCAAACGTAAGTGCTGGATGCTTCACTTTCATAGAATCTCAGTGTCTATAAGTGAATAACAGTACACGAAAATCCAAACAAAATAAAGTGCTTGGTGCTTCTTTAAATGGCAGAAAAGTGTTTCAGTGCTGCAAATCACTCCACACGTGCTCTGTGCCAGAGGTATCTGCCCCCAATTCGTGTCTATTTTGCGTTCCCTTGGGATTGATCTCCTTCTGTTTACTTTTTGCTCTTTTTGCTCCGAGTTGTTTTCCTGGGCTTTCTAGACCATCCTCCTGTACCATTAATTTTTTTTTATAGTATTTTGGTTGGCACTGAGTTTGGGGGGGGGGGGGGTTTGCCCCAGTCCTTGCCCCTTTTACCGGTTTGCCTCTCATCTTAACCCCTGACTACCTTCTTCTCTAGGGGTTCACCTGAGACACCTCGCAGGAGTCCCCTATGAGCCAAATATAGCGTAAACAATGCCCACAGGCTACAATCGCCCATTTTAACCATAGCCCTTCCGCCGGTTCTAGTCCCAGATTAGAGTCACATCTGGCAATTGCCCAGAGCACAAAGTTCATTTGCACAGTACAGTCTACTTCAACATAAATCTCTATGCACTTCTATGTTAAATCTTTGTTTTATATTGCGTTTTATATCATTTTCTGCACACTTGTGTTTTTCAACAGGGGTATAGAGATGGGAGCAAATCGTCTCCTATTGATTCTAAAACTGAGAATAAATTTTACTCACCAGTCCCAGTGATTAAGGAAAAAAAAAAAAAAAAGAAAACTCATGGTGTTGCCCTTTCTGGTTCCGTTTTCCAAATCAAGTAGGATGCCAGGCTGTTGTGAAGTTTTCCACTTCGGCTCCGGGGTGTTTCACAGGGAGGAGGAGGAGGAGGAGGGGGGGGGGGGGGGTTTCACCCCAGGAAGCCCTATTGAGCCCGCTTGTAATCGCTCCTCACCAGCGTCTCCTTACCTGCACTCCTCACTGCCCTTCTCCCCACCTCTCAGCCGGTGCCTGCCGCCACTGCACCCGTGCTACATCCTCCTTCTCACCCAAACACTGCCGCAGCTTCTCCCAAACAGTCGCCGCGTGGGCTCCGGCTCGGGGTCCGTCGCGCTTCCTCTCCCTGCTCTATGTCAACCCGGGAGCTCCACTCTTTGGGCGTCCAGGAGAGCTGTGCGCCTGCACCATGTGTGCAAGGGCCTCTCCGATTCTCTTCCCAGCTACGCTATATGTCCTGCGGTGGGCTACTTCCCACCTCACGGCCGCACATGCTGAGGGTAAGGGGGTCTCAGAGCGGGGGGTGACGGGGGTTAGCCACTTCTTCGACCATCACTCTGCAGACCTACGAGACGGGTCTTCTCCCGCAAGCTGCATCAGCAGTCGGTCTGCGCCATGTTCAAGCCCCTCCCCCTGATGGCTCGGTTCTCCTGGTCTCATTTTTTTACCACACAGAAACCTGACATTTTAACAGGGATGCGTAGACTTTATATATCCATGGTATATCTGCGGTATTTTCTTATCTCTCTTCAAAGCACTAAGTCCTGTGGCTTCCTTCTGGTCCATTCTTTCCGCCCCCCCCGCTTCGCACCAGGCAATGTAAGCCTTCCAGGTGCGGTGGTATATCTTGCGTGAAGTGGACTTACACGCCTTGAGCATGGTAAGAATCACTGATTCCAAGACCCCCCCCCCGATCCCTTAACACCTGGGATTCAATAGCCAGGCCATTAAAGCTAGCAAGGGTAAAGCAGGGTACAAGATGGGGCCCTGGGACAGCAGATGCTTGCGAAGCGGGAGGCGCCAGGGAACATCCACCACCACCCACACCACGTCGGCGTACCAGGGACGCCGAGGCCAATCCAGCGCTACCAGAATGGTTGGGAGCTCCTCTGCCTCTATCCTGCCCAACAGGCGCAGAAGCAGCTTGAGAGGGGGAAAAGCATACAAGAGCCAATATCGGAACCACGGAGCCACGAGGTTGTTCGCCGTGTCTGCCAACGGATCCCTTGTTCTGCTCACGAAGGTCTGCACCTTCTGATTGAGCCGGGACCCTAGCAGGTCCATGTCTGGTGTGCCCCACTTTAGACAGATCTGGTGGAACACGTCCGGGTGCAGGACAACTCTCCCTAATCCAGCCTCTGGCGACTGAGGTAGTCCGCCTGCCAATTTTCGATGCCTGGAATGTAAACGGCGGAGATTGCCGGCATGTGAAGTTGTGCCCATCTCAATGTGAACCACTTCCGACGCCCCGATTCATACAAGCCACTGCCGTGGCGTTGTCTGACTGAACTCGGACAGGCCGACCTCGCAACCTCCCTGACCAGTGGGAGAGAGACAAAGCCTGATGGCCCGAAGTTCATGCACATTGATCGGGAGACGAGACTCCTCTGGGGACAGACAGCCCCAGGACCCCTCCCCAGCCGATTAGGCTGGCATCCGTAGTGACCACCGTCCATTCCAAGGGGAGAAAAGGCTTCACAAGCCTCAGGGCTGGGCCCGCAGCCACCAGGCAAGGGAGGCCGGGTCTGGCGATCCAACCTGATCCGGGGCAAAGGGGACTTGTCCCACCGCAGCAGAATTGCACGCTTCAGGGACTGGGTATACGCGACCACCTCGATGGTGGTGGACACCATGAGCTCCAACACCCACATGCAAAACCTTAGGGAGGGCCACCGCTGCGATAGCATGGCCCGCATCGCCACTTGAAGAGTCAGCAGCTTGGCTGGTGGAAGAAACACTTTCGCCTGCGCCGTATCCAAGATCAAGCACAGATACTCCAAACGGAGCGACGGGGTCAGCAATGACTTCAGGAGATTGATCACCCAGCCGAACTCCCGCAGGGAGCTCAGGGTGATTGCCACGCTGTCCCTCAGAGCCAAGGCCGACTCTGCCCGCAAGAGGTGGTCGTCGGGATATGCAACCACCGCTATGCCCCACTGCCGCAGCAGGGCCAATACCGGAGCCAAGAGCTTGGTGAAGACCCAGGGAGCAGAGGCCAGACCAAACGAGAGAGCCACAAACTGTTAGTGGAGATCCCCCACCGCAAAGCGCCGGAAGCACTGGTGCCAAACGCATATGGGGACGTGCAAGTACGCGTCCTTGATGTCCAAGGAGGCCAAGAAGTATCCCTGGTGAAGCGCCGCCATCACAGAACGGACTAACTCCATTCTGAATTTCCGCGCCCTCACAAAGATTGAGCGCCTTCAGGTCCAGGACAGGCCTGACCTAATCCTTCTTTGGAACCACAAAGAGATTGGAGTAAAACCCGCGGAAACGTTCCACGGACAGAACAATCACTATCTGAATGAGCAAGTCTTGCACAGCACCCAACAGGGCCTGTCGTTGCCCCGGGGGGGGAAGCCTCAAATTGGAGGCGAAGAACCTGTACGGGGGCATCTTGTACTTGGACAAAACCACCTTGCACACCCAGAGATCCGAAATGCAGGAGATCCACCGGTCAGCGAACCCCAAGAGAGGTCCCCCCACCCGAGCAACGGGCAGGGGCAACCCATTATGCGGAGGAGGGCTTCTCCTACGACTTCTCTGGCTTACGCTGCCAGGTACGTTTTTTGGCCCCCCGAAGCGACCTTGGCGGGCTGAGAGCCCTTGCCCGCCGCACGGAAAAAAACTTTGAGTCCAAAAGGAGGGGCCCGGCTTATGTCGGGGCTCCGCATCCAGTCTGGGCTCCGGAAGGAAAGTGCTCCCCCCCCTCCCCCCATCTTAAATGATCTCATCCAGGGAAGCCCCAAAAAGCTGACCACCTTGGAAGGGCAGGTCCGCCAGGCCCTTCTTTGACGCCAGGTCACCCGACCAGCATTTTAGGCAAAGCAGGCGCCCAACAACTGCAAAGGCGGACAGCTTCGACAGCATGGGGGCCATGTCCAGTGCCGCATCGCAGAGATACCCAAGGCCCTGGGCCAGCTGGTCTGGCAGCTGCACTGATTCAGGAGGAACCTGAAGGCCGCCCAAATCCAGGTGCAGAATGGTCGCCCATTCCGTAAGCGCCTGCGCCACGGCCAGTGCTGGTCGCATGGCCGACCCTGCCACAACGAACAGAGCCTTGGACACTGCCTCGGTACGCCTATCGACCGGGTCCTTAAAAGATGGAGATCCCTCCATCGGAATAGTGGTCACCTTGTTCAGACGAGCCACCGGCGGGGTCCACCGTTGGAGACGCCCACTTCTGTAACAGGGCGTCCTCAAAGGGGTAGCTCACTGAAAAACGCTTGGGCATGGAGGAAGAACTCTGAGGCCATTGCCATTCCTTATACACAACCTGATCGAAATACGGCAAATAAGGGAACACCTCTTAGGGGCTCGGGCCGGCTTGTGCGACCCGAAAGCGTACACCACCTCCTGCGCAGCTCCAGCCGGCCCCAGTTTCAGCGTCTCGCAGACCGCTGAAACCAAGGAGCCCACCAGCGCCATCTCGTGGCCACGGTGGCCCCCAAGGACTCCTCCTCACCATCGGAGAGGTCCCCAAGCTCACCATCTGACAGGTCAAGAGGGGTCCCCGTCACAGCGGAGTCCCCCTCCTTTTTTTCCCGATTCCTCCCCAGATAAGGGAGGGGGTGGCCTTTTCTTCACCACCCTGTGGTCACGGATCGGCTCCATCCGGGAGAATATAATCCACCAGGATCGCAGCCAGGAGGGACCACAGGTCCCAGCGCACCCGGAGCCACACCAGAGACCTGATGGGGAAGCACCTGCTTGAACCGCCATTGCGCCATCCACTCGGACACACCACCACCCGCAGAGGCCTGTGTAACGGGACCAGGCGACCCCACCACCCCAAAAAAGGCCGCCGCACAGGGTCCCAAGGGCAGCCAGGAGGACTCACACCGCCCGCTTCCTAACCCGGGAGAGTGCTGCCGAGTGCTGCCAAGTACTGCTCCATCGTGCTGAATTTGCTCCGGTACAGGAACAAGCGCCAACACACTCGGGACCGCCCACCGAGCTGGCCAACCAGGTACCAGAATGTGGTGGACCACGCAAGCATGGCCGCCATGTCCACTAGAGGCCAAACCGCGCAGTCGGCCACAGCACGTGGCCGGCTACAAGAAAATGGCGGTCGGCTGCTGAAATATGGTGCCGACCAATGCTGCGAGCGGCCACCGACGGCAGCGAACAGCGCAGCCCCGGAGATATATGTGGAATGGGAGTGAAGGGAAGGGCAAAGGAGGCCAACCTAACGCCCCGGTGAGGCAGGCATACTTACCCATCCTGACGGGCATTGCGGGTCACCCACCCGAGACAAACCTGCCACCCCGCTACTCCCGGGGGAGCTGCCGGCCATGCGACACCCGTGATGTGGGCCCGAGGACCCGATCCTAATTGTGCTGGCGGGACATTTATCCCGCCAGCCGCCCCGCAGGGAATGAGGCCCGACGCGGCCGACCCAGCGCAGAGCTAAGGTCTCCTCATGTCCATTGGCCGCCCTGGGGAGACTACCTGGATCTAGGATAACCAGACTGTCACCCAGCCGGATACTTGATTGTAGTCTTCATCAGATTTCTTGAAAAAAGAAAAAAAAAACAGGGAACCGCAGGTCCTAGCAGGGAGCCAGGTCCTACTCCTTGCACTAGGCAGAAAAAAAAACAAAAAAAAAACTGATTGTGCTTAGCAGGGTGGAGGGGTTATACCAAGTGAGGACTGCCCCCCTGGGAAGGGCTGTGTCTGCTTTTAGCTGAACTGTGTTCTGCCTAGTCCACTCAGTGAAAGGTGGCATAACCCACGTCATAAATAGAGATGCTGCGTCCGTCAATGAACGAAAGAGAAATATACATTAGCCTCAGATGATACACAGAAGAAACAAATCTCCCTACATAACTTTTTACATGTATATCTGCTGTTTTCAGCTTTATATATGGATTCGAAAGTGCACATCATGTTAGAATTTGCGATTCCTCATTCTGCACTGAGAGAAATCTTGGATTACACTGGGTGCCATCTGATTGGAAGAAAGGCGCAAACACCCCCCTCCAGATAGGCAGAGACTTTGAGAGCTGTCCTGTGAGTACAACAGCTTTCTGCTAATCTATAGCTCGACACACACACACACACACACACACACACACACACACACACACACACACACACCTAGTTTTATCATAAGTGTCAGAACTTGTCAAAAGTTATGCTGATAACAGAAGAATGGAGTAGGAGAAAGCCATGGGGCATAGTTCTTTGAAGAGAGATAAGAAAACACTGCATATCAGGGTGGATAAAAAAACAAAAAACAAAATAAAATTTTTTTTTTTTTTTTTTTTTTTTTTTTTAAATCAAATTTCAATAAAATGTTCTTGGAGTAAAAATCGATCTAAAGCTAGTTTTCCATTTAGGATACAAAAATAATTTTGTTTATTCAGCATGGAATGGAGCTTAGCTATGTGGCTGTATATTCTGCAATATTTACATTTTTGGTAAAATCATTCAATGAATCCAAGCTCTGCAAGCTGAGATAACATGCACTGCATTGATGCAATTTCATAGTAACCATGAGATAAAACAAAGTCCAGCAATATTCCTTTATTCCAATGTTTTAAAAATCTATGTACACTACAAACTGTATGACTGAATAAATTCTGAGATCGCTGTTTTACTAACCTGACAGCTTATTATTCTAAAAATCGGAAACCTTAATTTTGTTTACAAATATTAAAGATTCTAACTACCAGCAAGAATGAGTCCTTACATTTAAAGAGCACCTGTCATTTCAGATCCATCATGGCAGGGCCTGTTAGCAAGCATCCACTCACCAGCTGCCGCCACGTCCCTCACCTTGTTGTGTCACCAGCAATCCAATTAAAGTGAATGGGACTGTTGGGTCAACAGCGGGTCAGAGGAGGAGCTGCTGCATGAAAGATGACAGTTGCTCTTTAAAAATTATGATTTAACTCAAGTTGATTTAAATGAAGCCTTTTTACTAGTGATTTTGATAGTGATTTAAATTGGGATTTAAGATTTAAATCACTATCTAAATCACTAGTAAAAAGGCTTCATTTAAATCAAATCCACCCTGCTGCAGATATATGTGCCCAACTCAAATTTCATGAATCGGGGTTACATCCATTTAAGGGATGTGATGCTACTTGATGAAGTATACAATCCAAGGGTGTTTGATTACTGATCAGGACAAATGCCTAAAGAACCATAATGGTTTACTGCTGCACAATCAGCAGAAAAGAACTGTATATCTGCCAAGAATTTCTAAGGTCTCCTTCACATGGGGAAATACTGAAAAACACAGACCGTGGCAAGAATAAGCGTATTTTTGCTGCTGGGCTGACAGGTGGCTGTGGACATCTGGGCCCTCAACCTGTACAATGAAAACGTGGGCTATGGTGTCAACTTAAAAATCCACCAATCCTTTCTGCTGTCCATGCCCAATTTGCCATGTGAAGGGAGGGAGCCTTACCCTTCAAACATTTCTGTATCTTTTAAATAATTATTTTTGCTTTTCCAGGTGCATATTTTAAAAATTGGATTTTTTATACATACTTACCTGTAAAATCAATTTCTTTTGAAGGACATCACGGGACACAGAGCAGGCTATATATTCATATACGTACTGGGTTATATGCCACCTATAGGTGAATGGACATTGCTAATCAATAAAAAACAAACAGGAAGTTCCCCCTCCTATATAACTCCTCTCACACTGGGAGCAGTTCAGTTTTGTAGAAAGCAATGAACTCCACCAAGACAGAGGGGAGGGACCTCTGTGTCCCGTGATGTCCTTCGAAAGAAATGGATTTTACAGGTATGAAAAAAAAAAAAAAAAAAAAAAAAAAAGATTTTTTTTTTTCTTCTTCTCGGACATCACGGGACACAGCAGGCCATATATTCATATAGGTACTGTGATGTCCCAGAGCAATGCCTAAGGGGAGGGAGACAATTCCAATTAAACCACAGCCCCCAATATGCTGTGGTCAAAAAACAGAATCCTCCGCTGTTTTAACATCCACCTGATAGAATCTTGTGAATGTATGTAGTGAGGACCATATAGTGGCCTCAATCTGTGCCCCCAACGTCTGGTGGAAGAAGCCCAGGAGGTCCCCATCTCCTGGTGGAAAAAGCCCTCACCCCGAATGGAGTAGCTCTCCCCCTTTAACCATGACTGAATAATCAGCTGGCTAATCCACAGAGAAAACAGCTGCCTTGGATGCCGCCTGACCCTTCCTAGGGCCTTCAGGCAACAAAAAAGGGGCATCAGTCCTACTGATGTCTGCAGATCTCTTCAGATAGATCTTAACAGCATGCACCACAGGTAGAGAGTGCAGTGGTCTCTCCTCTGGTGAGGAGGGCTGAGAAGAGAAGGAAACAGAATATCTTCGTTGAGATGAATGGCTGACACTACCTTCGGTAGGAAGGATGGAAGAGGCCGCAACACCACCTTATCCTGGTGCAATCTCAAGTCTGGCTCTTTACAAGAAAGCTGCCAATTCCGAAACCCCTCTGGCTTGGGTGATGGCAAAGAGAAAGACTAGTTTCCTAGACAAAAAGACCAAGGGAATCTCCCTAATAGGTTCAAAAAGCTGCTTCTGCAGCAGTGACAAAACCAAATTCAAAACCCCTGGACAGGGAGGAAATTTAACTGGCGGTAACAGCTGAGTTACCCCTTGTAGACAAGTCCTGATCAAGGAGTGAGAAGCTAAGGTCTCTAGAGATATATGGACAAGGCAGAACTTGTCCTTTGACAAGACCAGATTCAATCCCATGGACCGGGAGGAAAACAGGTGGTAACAGATGTTACCCCTTGAAGAAAGGTCCTGATCCAGGAGCCAGAAATCAAAGGTTTTCAAAAACATATGGACAAGGCAGAACCTGTCTTGATTGTAGTCAAAACCAGCTTCAAGTCTACTCCTGCTTGAAGAAAGGCTACCATTTTACCCATCACATACTTGCAGGGTTGCCATTTCCTGGACTCACACCCGCAATGTGAGCCTTCCATACCCTGTGATAATCTTCCTGGTGACTAGCTTTTTAGTGTTTACCATTGTAGATAACCCAGGGCCCAAAAAACCCCAGGATCTCTCAATACCGTGGCTTCAATCGCCACGCCGACAGCTTAGCGCATAAATTCAGGTGGAAATAAGACCCTGAGAGAGTAGATCAGACGGGAAGCTGCCAAGGCCCGTCCGCCATTAACCTCATTATCTCTGGGTAGCAAGGCCTCCTGGCCCAATCTGGCGCCACCAGAATGACTGTCGCCACCTTCTCCTGAATTTTGCGCAAGGGATGCAGTAGCAGAGATTGGGGAAAAGCATAAATCAAGGAGAACTGGGCTCATGGAATTAGCAGAGCCCCTACTCCTATAGCCCAAGAACCCCCTGTAATGGTATCATGCGTGAGACCCACGCAAGGTAATGATACCAGGCCTAAGCGACACTGACTCCATCTTGGAAGGGAAGCTAGGTAGATAGTTAAGTTTTTTTTTTTTTTCTCTCTCTCCTTGTGACCTGGCTGTTTGAAAGGCTTGTCACCCCCCTCTGAGTGAGTACATAGGTGTCGTCTTTAATACTGACATACATATAAAAGTACATTCAAATTCTGTCGTTCCCTCTCGGTGCGTGTCCAGTCTGGACGGTCCCATTAAATACCCGGTTGTCGTACCGGGACATATAAACAAGTTCTATTCCCCTGTCTCAAAGAAGGACCGGGGCGATATTTGGCATTAGTTTCCGGAGGAAATTTAATTCGGACATGAGTGAGTCTCCCCCCACTGTTCGGAAAGTTTGTCGGTCCAGTGTTCCTCTCTCTCTTTTTTTTTTTT
>BLSH010096351.1:121419-138526 GCA_018402905.1 Glandirana rugosa | reverse complement strand
CTTTCTCGGAGAGATGGGGTTACGTGGCACACACAATACCAGGCCACATGCCCTCAACATAGGGAAGGGGGGGTGCATTGGGGTAGAGAGGCTCTTTCCCACAGCCCTGGCCCAGTGGTGCCTTATTGGAATCTGAAAGCACCCTTTAACAAATTTTGTCACACCCCTGGTGTGAGGGGAACCCCAAGACTAGTAAGACTAAGCGGGTCTTTAATAACCAATGACTCCGCTATCAGCAGTAATTAAGGTCCCAAGGCGCCAAAGGCAACCGTACCTGGGGGGAGACATGACAAACCCCCTGGACTAAAAAGGTACGAATCAAGGAATGCGTGGCCAAGGGACGTTGCAAAAAAATCACCAGGGCAGAAATCTGCCCCTTAAGCGTGCTCAATGCCAACTTGTGATCTAGGCCTTGCTAAAGGAAGGCCAGCACCCGAGCCACCGAGAAAGAACGGGGGTTCCAACCCCCTGCCTCGCACCAAGCAATGTAAGCCTTGCATGTGCGGTGATAGATCTTCCGCGAAGTGGCCTTACGTGCCTTGAGCATAGTGGGAATGACGGACTCAGAGTCCCCTATCTCAACACCTGGGACTCAATATCCAGGCCGTTAAAACCAGCGGATGGGCCCCTGTGAGAGCAGGTCCTCGCGGGAGCCACCAGGGGTGGTCGACCACCATCCGCACCACGTCAGCGTACAAAGGACGCCGAGGCCAATCTGGCGCTACCAGAATGGTGGGGATCCCTTCCGCCTCTACCCTGCGCGGCAGGCGCGGGAGTAATGGAATTGGAGGGAAGGCACAGAGCAGCCGGTACCGAGACCATGGAGCCACGAAGGCATTCGCTGCGTCTGCCAGCGGAGCCCTTGTTCTGCTCACGAAGGTCTGCACCTTCCGGTTGAGCCGGAATGCCAGGAGATCCACGTCTGGCGTGCCCAACTTCTGACAAATATGGCGGAACACCTCCAGATGCAGGGACCACTCTCCCTGATCCAGCTTCTGGTGACTGAGATAGTCCGCCTGCCAATTCGACGCCCGGGATGTGAACAGCGGAGATTGCCGGTACATGAAGCTCTGCCCACTGCAGAATGTGGGCCACTTCTGCTGCACTTCTCGTTCCGCCCTGATGGTTCACATAAGCCACAGCCGTGGCTTTGTCTGACTGGACCCGAATAGGACGCCCGTGCAGCCTCGACCAGTGGGAGAAGCTTGATCGCCCGCAGTTCCAGCACATTGATCGGGAGACGGAACACTTCCTGAGACCAGCAGCCCTGGGTCGACAACCTCCCCAGGACCCCTCCCCAGCCATATAGGCTGGCATCGGTCATGATCACTGTCCAGTCCATGGGAAGAAACGACTTTCCCCGCTCCAAGGTCGGGGTCCGTAGCCACCAGGTGAGGGAGCTTTGAGTCCGGTGATCCAAACTTATCACCTGATCCAGGGAGAACGGAGACTTGTCCCACCGCAGCCGGATTGCCCGCTGCAGGAGCCAGGTGTGACTCTGGGCATAAGGCACCACCTCAAAGGAAGAGACCCAACACCCGCATGCAAAATCAGAGAGGGCCTCCGCTGAGCCAGCAGGGCCCGCACCGCTCCCTGGAGGGTTAAGACCTTGGTGGCAGGGAGAAACCCCTTCGCCCGCTCCGTATCCAGGACCAAGCACAAGTATTCCAACCGGCGCGACAGAGCCAGCACCGACTTCGGAAGGTTGATCACCCAGCCGAAGTCCCGCAGGAAACCAAGGGTGATGGCCAGACTATCTGACAAGGCGGATGCCAACTCCGCCCGCAGGAGGAGATTGTCGAGATATGCCACTACTGCTATGCCTCTCTGCCTCAGCAGAGCCAGCACTGGGGCCAGGAGCTTGGTGAAGACCTGAGGGGCTGAGGCCAGACCGAACAGGAGGGCCACAAACTGGTAGTGGAGATCCCCCCCCCCCCCCCGCAAAGCGCAGGAAGCGCTGGTGGTGTACGCATATGGGCACTGGTAAATACGCGTCTGATGTCCAGGGAGGACAGGAAGTCTCCCTGCCGAAGGGCCGCCACCACAGAGCGGACAGATTCCATTCTGAATTTCTGCGCCCTCACAAAGAAGTTAAGGGCCTTTAGGTCCAGGACAGGCCTGACCCCATCCTATTTCGGAACCACAAAGAGATTGGAATAAAAACCGCGTTAACATTCCGTAGCAGGAACCGGGACAATCACCCCCTGATGGAAGAGGATGTGCACGGCCTCGAACAGGGCCTGCAGCCATTCCGGGGGAATCCTCAGGATTGGAGGCTAAGAACCTGTCCGGGGGTTGGGTACGGAACGCCATCTTGTACCCGGACGAAACCACCTCGCTCACCCAGAGATGCGAGATGTGCAAGGCCCACCGGTCCGCGAACCGTAAGAGCCGTCCCCCCACCCGAACCGCAGGTGGGGGTGACCCATCATGCGGAGGAGGACTTCTCCTCCGCCTTTTCGGACTTGCGCTGCCAGGGACATTTCTGGCCCCCAGCGGGGGCCTTGGCGGGCTGAGAACCCTTGTTCGAGGTACGTGGTACATGAAAAAAAAACGTTTGCGCAGAGAAGGAAGGGCCCGCCCTGCGCCGGGACCCTTCTGGGCTTCTGAAGAAAAGTACCCCCCCCCCCGTGTAATCCTTGATGATTTCGTCGAGGGAAGCCCCAAAGAGGCGACCCCCTTCAAAAGGCAGGTCCGTCAGGCCCTTCCTTGACGCCTGGTCTCCTGACCAGCATCTCAGCCATAACAGACGTCTGATGACGGTTGCAAACATGGACAGTTTTGACAGCAAGGGGGCCATGTCGAGGGCCGCATCACAGATACTTCAGTCCCTGGATCAGCTGGTCTGCCATCTGCACAGGTTCCGGAGAGTCACCAAAGCCTGGTGCACACTAGTCACCCATTCTGTAAGCGCCTGTGCTACCAGCGCAGACGCCAGCATCGGCCGTATAGCCGACCCTGCGACCAGGAACATGGCCTTGGACACCGCCTCAGTCCTCCTGTCAGCCAGGTCCTTGAAGGATGGAAAGCCCTCCATCGGAATAGTGGTCGCTTTGTTCAGATGGGCCACCGACGGGTCCGTCGGGGACTTCCACTTCTGCAGCAGGGTATCCTCAAAGGGATAACGCACAGAAAAACGTTTAGGTATGGTGCACGACACCTGAACATGCCGCCACTCCTTATAAACGAACTGTTCAAAGTACGACAAATAGGGGAGCGCCTTAGGCGTCCGGGTCGACTTATGCGTACGGCGCCCCCGGGCTTAGCTTCAGCGTCTCACAAACCGCTGAAACCAAAGAGACCACCAGAGACCGTTCCCGAGCCTCGGTGGCCCCCCGAGGGCGCCTCCTCGTCATCCGAGGGGTCCCCGAGTTCACCATCCGACAGCTCTAGGAGGGTCCCCAACACCGGAGCCCCCCTCCGGCTCCGAGTCCTCACCAGAGGACAGAAGAGGAGGTGGCCGTTTGCTCGCCACCCCCTAGTCAGGGATCGGTTCTGCCCGGGAGAAGTATCTCTCCAGGAGGGCCCTCAGTGTGCAGCGGGACCACCGCTCCCAGCGCTGCCTGGTCCCCATCGGAGACCCCTGGCTGAGAAGCCCCAGCTTCAGCCGCCATAGCCCGCACCCCCTTGGGGCCCCAGAGGTTCCCAGGAGGACTCACCCACCGCCTCAGGAGCTGTGCTGCTGTAGCTGCCTGTCCCTCTGCTCGCAAGCCCGTGTCAGGAGCGCTCTTCTGGCCTGTATTTGCGCCAGAAGCAGGGCCGCCCATCAGTATACAGTGGACCACACCAAAATGGCCACCATAGGCAATAGAGGCCGAACCTGTGGTCGGCCACCGCAAAATGGCGGCCGAGCAAAACACACGGCCAGCTACAGGAAAATGGTGGCCGCTACCACACAGGGGGACCCACACAGGCAGGGAGAACTACAGCCCCGAGACAGGCGCAGCGGGTAGCCACCCAAGGCAGTCCTGCCACCCCGCCGAAACGGGGGGGGGGGGGAGCTGCCGGCCACGCAGCACCCGTGACACAGACATGGGTTGCCCCATCCTAGGTGCGCTGGCAGGACGTTTTACCCACCGGCCACCTCGCACGGAATGAAGCCTGACGCGGCCTACCCCACGTGCAGCTAGGGGTCGGCTCGCATCCTACGGCCATGCTGGGGAGACTCCCTGGATCTAGGCTATCCCGCCTGTCACCCAGCCGGCTGCTTGATTGTATTCATCAGAATTCTTGAAAAAGAAAAAAAAAAAAAAAAAAAAGAAGAAAAAGAATGGGGAACCGCAGATCAACAGGGAGCCAGGTCCTACTCCTTGCACTAGGCATAAAAAACTGAGTTGCTGAGCAGGGCTGGAGGGGTTATGCCAAGTAAGGACTGCCCCCTGGGAGCAGCTGTGTCTGCTTTGAGTTGAACTTCGTTCAGCCCAGTCCACTCCTAGTTAAAGCTGCATAAACCCCACATGTCAAGAATGAGAGGCTGCATCTGTCAAGGACTGAGAAATGGAGGCCCGGTACTGACATAATACCGACCACCCGCAGCCCACCTAGGGGAAGCGCAGCCAGGCAGGGGGAGACTACAGCCCGGGGGGGGGGGGTTAATAGTGAGGGTTAGGAAGGACCAAGCCCAGCTATGCACGAGGAAGGGGGACACCACCCTCCAGCTCCCCCGCACCCCGCTGGGGGGGTGGAGCGTACTTACCACTCTGGACGGGCGTAGCGGGTAGCCACCTGAGGCAGACCTGCAAACCCCGCCGGTTCGGGGGGAGCTGCAGGCCACGCAACACCCGTGACACAGTCCTAGGTGTGCTGGCAGGACATTTCACCCGTCGTCCACCCCACACGGAACGAGGCCCGACCCCGCATACAGCTAAGGGTCGGCTCGCATCCGTCGGCCGCGCTGGGGAGACTCCCTGGATCTAGGATATCCAGCATATCACCCAGACGGCTACTTGATAGCATTCTTCATCAGAAGTCTTGGGAAAAAAGAAAAAACGGGGAACCGCAGATCCCAGCAGGGAGCCAGGTCCTACTCCTTGCACTAGGCAGAAAAAAAACTGAGTTGCTGAGCAGGGCAGGAGGGGTTAAGGCAAGTGAGGACTGCTCCCTGGGAGGGGGGCTTTTAGCTGAACTACGTTCTGCCTAGTCCACTCCTAGTGAAAGGTGGATAAACCCCACGTCAAGAATAAGAGGCTGCATCCGTCAATGAACGAAAGAGAAAAATAAGACACTGCCCTGCACATAGCAAAGTATGGACAAAGCAGACAACAGTATTTAGAACAGTAAATACGGAGGAGGACCTGTCCTGGGTGGAAGGCTGGAGCCTGGAAGCAGTGAGCAGTGTACTGCCAAATTTATCAGACCCACTTTTCCACGTAGCATAAGCATAGCAATGGTTCTGGTTCTCTTATTTACCAATGGGTTTAGGGCAATATCTTATTTGGGGACAGTACTGCTCAATCAACCTGAAAGAGGGCTACAAGTTTTTCACTTTCAGTTCATTACAGAGAACAAAAGGGGGCATTCATATGGCTTCTTCACTGTAACCATAGGAAGCATCATTATGTAAAGGTATACAAGGCACATATTCTAAGTAGGAGACTAGCTTGAACATCGTAACCTGTTCCGTGGTCTATATATTGAGCAGGCATGATTGTCCTTTGCCTCTGGATACCCCATATGGGAACAAGCTGTGTCCTGTGGGAAAGACAAAGCAACCGGCTCGCAAAGTCAATAATGTTTCCTATATGAACGATTGTAGATAAAGATGTAAGATTGGAACTGTATCTATAGCAGAGGTAAATATAGGCATTAACATGTCATAAGAAAGGTGAAACGGACAATATCAGTGGACTAGGAGGCTATTGTGTACTGAAGGCACAACATATGCTTTCTGTTCCCAGGGATATAATCCCAGGGGTTTAGACAACTAGTGCTTATTACAAGGACAGAGTTGTAAGAAAACAGCAAAACGATGTGTGTAATTTAGAAAACTTTTGTGAGTCAGACCTGGTAACACATTTAAAAGTACAAATGATTAGCAAGGTATTAACTACCTAGAAGAGAAAAGAGATCGGAGGTACAGAAAAGAGTGGAATAAAGAAGTTGGAGTCAAGGAGGTGTTGGGAGGATCAGGTAAAAAGAGGAGAGGGAAGTGAGGTGTGTGGGGCCCCAGGTGTTACTGGTTTGCATCTGTTGAACTGGCCAAGGGATGTGTTGAAGAGGATAGCTCTCATGGAAGAGGGAATCGTCAATTTGATTGGAGAAAGCCGGCTACCCATGGGGACCAGAGGGCTTCATATTTGGCAACTTTGTCAGAAATGGTAGCCTCAAATTTGGCATGCATCATTGCTTGTGTGACCTTGTTTTTAACTGCAGGAACACTAAGGATGGGGTTTTCCAGGATTTGGCAATTTGTTAGGTTGCCGTTGTGACCTGCAAGAGAAGTTTGAACTGGCGTTGAGATAAGTTTGGGCGTTTGAGATTTAGAAGGGCTATTGTTGGTTCAGGTTGTAAGGCAACATCAAAGAGGGTGGATAGCATGCTGAATATGTTGGACCAAAAGGTTTGTGCAACAGGGCATGACCACCAAATGTGATGAAAGTTCCCTTGGGTAGGGCAGCCTCTAAAGCAAGTGGAAGGGTATTGGGGAAAGTATTTGGCGATCCTGACTGGAACCATGTCAGCAGGTCAGAACTTTGTAATTTGTCTCAAGTGCCACAATGTTTTGGGAAGAGGATTTTGTTGCTGACCAAATGTGGTTCCAATCTGCACCATCTAAAACAATTTCTAGGTCTTTTTCCCCCATCTAGGAGTTGTATGAGGGGACGGAAGAGGAGCCTGTGTTAAGTAGAGGAATGTAAAGTGCCGAGATCAGGCCTCTTGCGTGGGTAATTTTTTTACAGACTTGTTCGAAGGAGGACAAGGAGAGGGTGGAGGGTATTAAGGGTGTAAGGAAATGCTTAATCTGGAGATATCGGAAGATTTCAGAGGATGGGATATCATATTGTTCTCTAATTGTCGTGAAGGGCTTTATGCAATTGGGGGTTATAAAGTTATAGGCTCGGATGCAGTTGGTGGAGGACCAGTTATGGAAAGAGCAGTGCTTCCAGGCAAGATAGAACGAGGGGTTACGCAAGAAGGATAACATAGGGTTATGGTGAGATCGAAGTGAATGTTTGAATTTAAGGCGATCCCAGAGTGAACGGAGTGTGACCGGGTTTCATATGGTACGGCAGTCCAAGGGAGAAAGCCAGCGATGGTTAGCAACGGGGGGGGGGGGGGGGTCGCAATCGACTGATTCCAAAGCACCCAAAGGGGTGTTTCAGTGGAAGAATGGTACTTGGGTAGCTGTGCCAGTTGGGCAGCGTAATATTTTTTGAGAGGTGGGAGGCCTAAGCCACCGCTGAGCTTAGACAAATGTAGGGTGGAATTTGGGGTCTGAAGGTATGCTAAAAACGCAAGAATATTAGTTTCTGTATCAAGCAAAGGTAGTAGCCCGGGACCTGGATGGGTAAAACTCAGAATAAGTATCATTTTGAGGAGAATCGTCAGCTTGACTACTGTTATCCTACCCATCCAGGCTAGTGGAAGGGAGCAAGTAAGGGAGTAAGTAGGTTGGTGAGGTGGGAAAGCATCGGGTTTAGTTAGTTGTATAAAGATCTAGCGAATTGGCTGTAAGTCTAACTCCTAAATAGGTAATTTCACACGAAGACCAAGGAAAAGGGAGGGAGTATTGTAGGTGGGTTAAGTCAGCAGGGGGTATGGAGATATTCAAGGCTCTGGACTTGGCTGGGTTGACATTAAGAGATGACCAAAATCCCTTATGTGCATCAGGAGGTTGGGCGCATAAGTCAATGGGGAAGACAAAGAGGACATCATTTGCAAACAGGCGCAGTTTATGGGGATGTCCACCCACTTCTATACCTTTAATATTGAGATTGCTGCGTATGAGCTGGGCAAGGGGTTTGATGGCTAGAGCAAATAGCAGTGGCAAGAGTGGACAGCAGTGGTGCACCGAATGGAAATATTGGTGCTGAAACCGAAATTGCACTTCGCTGAATGCTGAAATCCGAAAATTAGTTTTTAAAAAAATATTTTTTTTATATACAATTGTGCCTGGGCACTGATAGGCAGCACTGATAGGCAATATTGATTGGCACTGATTTGCACTGACAGGTGACACTGGATGGCACCGACAGGTGACATTGATGGCACTGACATGAGATGAGTGTTACATTGCACAGATAGCGCGGCTTGTAAGAGCCGTTCTGTGCTTGAAACAGTCACTGTAATGTCAATGCATTCAGAGAGACACAAACTGTCAGATTTCACTGCTGAGGTCGGGTGGGCGGGACTGAACAGCTAACACCTGCCCAGCCCCTATTCCATTGGCTGATGTATTCTAGCTGTTCGGTCCCGCCCACCCATCAACAGCAGTGAAATCTAACAGCTTGTTTGTCTCTCCCTGCAAGCAGCGACATTACAATGATCGTTTCAAGCATAGAACGGTTCTTACAAGCCACTCTGTGCAATGTAACACTCCTCATCTCCTCCATACACAGCACGGCTTGTAAGAGCCATTCTGTGCTTGAAACGATCATTGTAATTTTGCTGATGACGGGTGGGCGGGAGCAAACATCAGCCAATGGGATAGAGGCTGGACGGGTGTTAGCCGTTTGGTCCCGCCCACCCAACATCAGCAGTGAAATCTGACAGCTTGTGTGTCTCCCTCTCTGAATACAGGGACATAATGATCATTTCAAGCCACTCTGCAATGTAACACTCATCTCCTCCATACACCCCGCCCCCTTTCGACATCTGTAATCGGCATTTTATCTCTTTTGGCAATTTGCCGAAAAACACCATTTTTGGCAGAAATATTTTGGTGCATCGCTAGTGGACAGCCCAGTAGATTTAAAAAAAAAAAAAAAAAAAAAAAAAGCCATCCTTCCCGTCCAGAAATAGAGACCCCCATAACTGTCACTTCCTCTTCCCAGACCCTCATCAATTAATCCTCCATTGAGAGAACACTGCTCATTTTATAGCTTAACTTATAAGTACCTGCTGTGCAGTGTGCACTGCTGTTAATGCTGATAACACAGGACAGGCGCCCGTCCACATCAGGGACACTATAGGCTCCAGTGGCTGGCTACCTGCCTGCAAGCAGTGCAAGACGGCAAGTCAAAGCCGACAAACACCAGCAGCTGGGGGTGACGTCAGCACTGCGACTGACTAAGGAGCCCCGCCTCAAAGAAGGGATAGGGAGGGAGCTTTTTAATCCAGCTCCCACGTCAATCCACAAATCAATGCAGTTTTTTCTCCCAGGGGAGGATGAGTGCAGCGCGGCGGGAGAGGACGTCACCAGACAATCGATGCAGCCGTTCTCTGCATCGATGCAGAATCAGGAACGGCTGCATCGGGATGCGTCGCTGCAGCGATTAAATTCAACAGCCCCAGTGGAGAAACCCTTGTTGGCAAGCACAGAGGTAGACTTATCTTGTAGTTGGTTCCAAGATTTGCACACATCTTTAGGGGGGATTTTGGTCCACTTTTCTTTACAGATCTTCTCTAAATCCTTAAGGTTTCTTGGCTATCGCTTGGCAACTCAAAGTTTAAGCTCCCTCCATAAATTTTCTATAGGATGAAAGTCTGGAGACTGGCTAGGCCACTCAATGATCTTAAAAGTATGGGCTTGCTTTTTTCTCCTTACATCTATTCTATGTGAGCTGT
Organism: Glandirana rugosa; assembly: GCA_018402905.1. NCBI lineage: Eukaryota > Metazoa > Chordata > Amphibia > Anura > Ranidae > Glandirana > Glandirana rugosa. Next base: position 128,800 of record BLSH010096351.1, on the reverse strand, counting down.
TATCTAATAAAAAGGGATTTTTATTAAAAAACTTACCATAAAATCCTTTTCTCCGAGTTCACTGACAGACGCAGCTCTTCATGACATGTGGGGTTTATGCTTGTCCAACTAGGAGCCAACTAGGCAGGGAAAAGAACAGCTGGCCCCTCCCATGGGGCCGTCCTCTTCCCACATAAACCCTCAACATAGTATAGCTCAGCAGTTCGTACACAAGCCGTACATAGAACAGAGCCCAGAGGGGTGGGTGCTGCGTCTGTCAGTGAACTCGGAGAAAAGGATTTTACGGCAAGTTTTAATAAAATCCCTTTTTCTCCTACGTTCGCTGACAGACGCAGCTCTTCATGACATGTGGGGATGTCCCAAAGCTGTGTCAAAAAGAGGGGTGGGTAAACGATAACTGTACCCAACAGAACCTCTTAAGGAAGCGACAGGCGCGCCTACACTGCCGCCTGCAAAACTTTGCGGCCAAAAGCAGCATCCGAAGAAGCTAGCACATCAACCTTATAAAACGTAGTGAAAGGGTGTACCGAGGCCCAAGTGGCCGCCTTGCACACCTGTGACACCGAGGCCTGGTGTCTAAAAGCCCAGGAAGTGCTAACAGCCCGGGTAGAATGAGCCGTGACCGGAAAGGGGGGAACCTTGCCCCGAACAGAATATGCGTAGGTCACGGTTTGTTTAATCCAACGAGGCCGCCAAACCTTTGCGCGGACCCTCTGTCAGCACAAACAAGGCATCAGCCTTCCGAAAAGAAGCTGTAGCAGCTAAATACACTCATAAGGCCCTCACTATGTCCAAGGCATGCAACTCAATTTCTCAACGAATGCGAAGCCAAAGGTCTCTGGAAAAGAATCGCCAGAGCAGAGTACTCAAGGCCAGTTTTTTGTTCATGCCCTGCTGCAAAAAAAAAGTCAGGACCCTGGACACTACATAAGAGCGAGGGTTATAACCCTCCGCCTCGCACCAAGCTATACAAGCCTTCCAGGTGCGGTGGTAAATTTTGCGAGAAATACCACTTGCGAGCCTTCAACAAGGAAGGGATCACAGAGTCAGCGACTCCCCTGTCTCTTAGCACCTGGGACTCAATAGCCAGGCCGTCAAAGCCAGCGAGGGTAAAGCAGGGTGCAAGATGGGCCCCTGAGACAGACTGACTGTCTCGCAGCGGGAGCCGCCAGGGGACGTCTGCCACCATTTGCACCACGTCGGCGTACCAGGTGCGCCGAGGCCAATCTGGAGCCACCAGCATTATTGGTATTCCCTCCGCCACTATCCTGCGTAGCAAACGCGGGGGAAGTTTTATCGGAGGGAAGGCGATAACGGCCCCAGGGGGCCACCAGAGCGTCCGTGGCCACAGCCAACGGATCCTTCGTTCTGGACACAAAGGTCTTCACCTTGTGATTGAACCGGGACACCATGAAATCCACGTCCGGCGTCTCCCATCTGCGGCATATCTGGTTGAACACCTCCGGGTGGAGAGACCACTCTCCTTGGTCCAGAGTCTGGTGACAGAAAGTCCGCCTGCCAGTTTTTACACCTGGAATGTAAATGGCGGAGATTGCCGGAACGCGACGTTCCGCCCAACGCAGCATCAGCGCTGCCTGCGCCGCAGCTGCTGGACTCCTCGTGCCGCCCTGATGGTTCACATAAGCCACTGCCGTGGCATTGTCCGACTGAACCCAAATCGGACGACCCTGCAACCTCACTGTCCAGTGAGATCGGCACAATCTGATTGCTCTCAGTTCCAGCACATTGATGGGAAGGCGAGCCTCCTGTGCCGACCAACGACCCTGGGCAGACAGCTGCCCCAGAATCCCACCCCAGCCTGAAAGACTGGCATCCGTGGTGATGATCACCCACTGAAGGGGCAGGAACGACTTCCCCTGATTCAGCGCTGAGTCCTGGAGCCACCAGGTCAGACGCCCTGGTCCGGGAGCTCAGCCGTATCAGAAGGTCCAAGGAGCGAGGGGATCTGTCCCACCGATCCAGAATTGCTCGCTGAAGGAGACTAATGTGACTCTGGGCGTATGGTTTCGCCTCGAAAGTCGAGACCATGAGCCCCAGCACCCGCATACAGAATCGTAATGAAGACCGTCAGTGTGACAGGAGGGTTCGCACTGCCGACTGCAGTGACAGCAACTTGGGTGGAGGAAGGAAAACCTTTGCCTGCTCTGTGTCCAGGATCAGGCCCAGATACTCCAAGCGACGGGATGGAGACACCGTCGACTTCTGCAGGTTAAGCAACCAGCTGAAGTCCTGCAGCGAGGTCATTGTGATCCTCAAATTCTCTTCCAGAGCCGAGGCGGACTCCACTCCCAGGAGCAGGTCGTCTAGGTAGGCTACTACCGCAAGGCCTCCCTGTCGCAGCAACGCCAACACCGGAGCTAGCAGTTTTGTGAAACTCAAGGGGCTGAGGCCAGACCGAAAGGGAGTGCAACAAAATTGACAATGGAGGTCCCCCACTGCAAAGCGAAGGAAACGCTGATGCCGCACATGGACATACGCATCCCTGATGTCCAGAGACGCCAGAAATTCCGCCTGGTGGAGGACGGCCGCAACAGAGCGGATAGATTCCATCCGGAATTTCCGCGCCAGACATACCGGTTTAGGGTATTCAGGTCGAGTACAGGCCAGACCCCTCCCCCCCCCCTTTTTTGGGGACCACGAACAGATTTGAGTAAAAACCTCGAAACCTCTCCGCTGGATGCACTGGCACGATCACCCCTTGGTCCGAGAGTGCTTGGACAGCACCGAAGAGGGCCTCCGGCGTTCCCGCGGGAGCCCTAAGTTCGATGGGAAGAACCTGTCTGGGGGTAGAGTGTTGAACTCTATCATGTACCCGGTGGACACCACTTCCCAAACCCAACGGTCGGGAATGTGAGCAAGCCACCGGTCTGCGAACCCCAGAAGACGTCCCCCGACCCGAAGCCCGGGTGGGGGCAACCCATCATGCTGAGGAGAGAGCTTGTCCTCTGCCTTTTCGGTTTTGCGCTGCCACTGCCGTTTACCAGCCCCTGCAGCGACCTTACCGGGACGGGTCCCTTTACCTGCTGCGCTCGGGGCGTGAAAAAACCTCTTCTGACCCGATGTAGGGGGCCCCTGTCTATGGCGAAACTCTCGCATCCCGGGCTCTGGGAGGAAGGTGCTCTTACCTCCTGTGAAATCCTTGATGACCTCATCCAGCTGTGGACCGAATAGACATCCACCCTGAAAAGGAAGGTCAGCGAGACCTTTTTTGGAAGCGTGGTCACCGGACTAAGAACGCAACAAAAGGTATCCTGAGGATAACGGCAAACACCGCTATTCTGGATAACAGGCAGTAAATCAACGGCCGCATCGCAAAAGGTACCTGAAATCTTGGAGCCAAAAAAATCAGCCCTCTGCGGGGCGTCCATCAGGCGGCCGCAGTCCAGATCCTTCTGGAGCTCCGCCATGCGCTCAGATAGATATTGCGCCGCCATGGCAGACGCCAGGGCTGGCCGCAGAGCAAGGCCCCGCCACCAGGAATAGCGACTTTAACAGTGCCTCTGTCTTTGTTAGCGGGGTCCTTGAAGGAAGGGGCCCCTTCCAGAGGAATGGTCGTGCCTTATTAAGGCGAGCCATCGGCAGGTCCATGGCAGGCGATTCCCATTTTTTCAAAAAGCTTTCCTCAAAGGGATAGCGAGCAGCAAAAAGGAATGCTGCGGACGCTGCCATTAACGATAAATATAGTGATCAAAAAATTGATCATAGGGGTAAGCTTTAAGGGCTCTGGCAGACCCACACACATACGCAGAAGTCTGTGATTCGCCATCCTGGCTCAATCGCAGCGTAGTGCGAATTTCAGCGACAATGGCGGAAACCAGCGCTTTTTTTGCACGCAGCCGCCGCCCCCTGATCCTTTTCTCCGTCCAAGGGACCCAGTTCCCCATCCGATAGGTCCACTGGGGTCCCTGTGACCCCCTGAGGCCACTTCCAGATCAGAATCCTCCCCTGAAGAACAAGGAGGAGGGGGACGCTTCCTGGGGGCCTTTTGGGCGACATCCGCCCGAGGGAGAAATTCACTAAAGACCGCCCGCAGCTGGTCCAAAAAAGCCCCCTGCTCAGATTGCGCCGCCGCTGAATCCTCCTCAGCAGGCTCAGCAGTATAGTCTGCCATCGTGCTCCACTCAAATCACCCTTAGGAATGCACGTCTATACTAGCACGTTGAGGCACCCCCACACATCGCACCAGGGAACCCAGGAGGACTGCATCCACCGCCACCAGCACCCACAGGAGAGCAGAGCTATACTTGCTGTCTGTAACTAAGGAAAAACATTATACACACACGTTTTTGCAGGAGGTTCCAATATGGCCGCCGTTGAACACTAGAGGCCGAAACCCACCTGCAGGTAACGTGCAGTACCACAAACGGCCGCTCTGAACACTAGAGTGAAAGCTTCATAGGCCCAGTATGTCCGCGGCTACGGCAAAATGGCGGCCGATCGCCGCATGGCGGTGAAAATTCGGTGGACGGTGTCAGATGATCAGGTGCGGTGCGGGGGGTAGGGGGGGATGGGGTAAAAGAGGGAACCAAGCGTCCCTACCCGGAAGCCAGGTCAACTCCTTGCAAACTAGGCAATGAAACTGCTGAGCTAAACTATGTTGAGGGTTTATGTGGGAAGAGAGGACGGCCCCATGGGAGGGGCCAGCTGTTCTTTTCCCTGCCTAGTTAACTCCTAGTTGGACAAGCATAAACCCCATGTCATGAAGAGCTGCGTCTGTCAGTGAACGTCGGAGAAACAGGATTTTTTTTTACTTACCGTAAAATCCCTCTGTTCGGCGACAGGCACAGCAACTCTTAGGACTAAGTGGGTTATACTGCCCTCTTCAGTTTAGTAGGCAGAACAGGAGGATCTAAAAGCAAAAAAGAACAGTAACAGACAGCCCCTCCCAGGGGGCAGTCCCCACTGGCAGATAACCCCATACCCAGCTCTGCTAGCTCAGTTCGTAACAAGCAGTGCAACATCAGATGGGTGGGTGCTGTGCCTGTCGACGAACTCAGAGAAAGGGATTTTACGGCAAGTCAAAAAAAATCCAGTTTTCTCTTTACACCCGCAGGGCCCGAACATCCAGGGAGTGGAAAGCGACCTCCTTAGGTTGAGAAGGGTGCGGGCAAAGCGAAAGAAGGACAATGTCCTCATTGATGTGGAAAGATGACACCACTCTTGGCAAAAAAGAAGGTGACGGGCGCAAAACCACCTTATACTTATGTAGGACCAGATAAGGAGACCTACAAGACAGAGCCGCCAACTCAGACACCCGCCGGAGGATGCGATAGCCATCAGGAAAGCCACTACCTGCAAAAGCAACTTCAGAGAGATTTCCCTGATTTTCACAAAAAAGCGGCTTCTGAAGCACTGAGAGGACCAAATTGAGGTCCCATGGCGCCAAAGGCGACCGTACCTGGGGGGCGACCTGCCGAACCCCCTGCATGAAAGTACGAATCAATGAATGCATCACCAAAAGACGCTGAAAAAAAGAAGATCGCCAGAGCAGAAACCTGAACCCCGATAGTGCTCAACGCCAGATTCTGGTCGAGGCCTTTCTACAGGAAGGCCAGAACCCGAGACACCGAGAAGGAACGAGGGTTCAACCCCCCGGCTTCGCACCAGGCGATGTAAGCCTTCAAGGTACGGTAGTAAAATCGTACGTGAAGTGACCTTACAAGCCTTCAACATGGTAGGAATCACCGAGTATGAGACCCCTTGATCCCTCAACACCTGGGATTCAATAGCCAGGCTGTTAAAGCCAGAGAGGGTAAAGCAGGGTGCAGGATGGGTCCCTGGGACAGAAGATCCTCACGAAGCGGGAGCCACCAGGGAACGTCCACCACCATCCGTACCACGTCTGCGTACAAAGGACGCCGTGGCTAACCTGGAGCTACCAGAATGGCTGGGATACCCTCTGCTTCTATTCTGGGTAGAAGGCGCGGAAGCAGTTTCAGAGGAGGAAGAGATGAGCCGATACCGAGGCCGCGGAGCTACAAGAGCATCTGCCGCGATCGCTGGGGGGTCCCGTGTCCTGCTCACGAAGGTCCACACCTTCCAATTGAGACGGGACGCTAGTAAGTCCACGTCCGGGACGCCCCATCTCAGACAAATCTGATGAAACACATCAGAGTACAGGGACCACTCTCCCTGGTCCAGGCGCTGACAGATAGTCTGCCTGCCAATTTTCTACGCCCGGCATATGGACGGCAGAGATTGCTGGAAAAGTAGCTTTCTGCCCACCGCAGGATGGGAGCTACCTCCAAGGTCGTAGCCGAGCTTCTCATCCCGCCCTGGTGGTTCACGTATGCCACAGCCGTGGCATCGTCCAACCGAATCTGGACAGGGCACCCGTGTAGTCTCAACGTCCAATGGGAAAGGCAGCACCAAATCGCCCACAATTCCAGGACAATGATCAGGAGACGAGACTCCTCCAGAGACCACAGTTCCTGGGCTGATAGCAGCCCCAGGACTCCACCCCAGCCTGTCAGGCTGGCGTCAGTCATGATCACTGACCAGTGAAGTGGGAGGAAGGACCCCTGAGCGAGAGTCGGGGACCGCAGCCACGAGACACTTACTTGGTGGTCTATCGTAACCACCTAATCCAGGGAAGATGGGGACCCGTCCCCTCAGGAGAATCTCCCGTTGCAGAACCCGGGTGTGATAGTGAGCATAAGGGACAGTCTCGAAGGAGGCCAACATTAGGCCCAGGACCCCATTACTGGGAGAGCAGTTACCGAACCGCCGACTGAAGTGTCCGCCGCTTGGTTGGCGGAAGGAAAAAATTGATTTTTTGTAAAACTTACTGTAAAATCCTTTTCTCTGAGTTCACTGACAGACGCAGCCTTCTTATGACACATGGGGGTTATGCTCATCCTACTAGGAGTAGACTAGGCAAAAACAAAAGCGTAGGTTGGCCCCTTCAAGGGGGCCCTTCTCACCTCAGCATATAATCCCCCTGCTCTGCATAGCACATCAGTTCGTAACAAGCTGTACAAAACCAACGCAGAGGGGTGGGTGCTGCGTCTGTCAGTGAACTCAGAGAAAAGGATTTTACGGTAAGTTATACAAAAAATCATTTTTCTCTTCCGTTCACTGACAGACGCAGCCTTCTTATGACACATGGGGACGTCCCAAAGCTGTGCCAATCAAGAGGGGTGGGCAAAAAACATAACAAATGTACCCAACAGAAAGACGCCCTCTCAGGCGGCGCTAACCGCGCCTAAACTGCCGCTTGTAATACTTTGCGGCCAAAAGCAGCATCCGAGGATGCTAAAACATCAACCTTGTAAAACTTACTAAATGTGTGCACTGAGGCCCAAGTAGCTGCCTTATCGCGGCGGACTCTCCCGCAGAAAGACAACCCATGTAAACAATA